>ML782561.1:395366-429002 GCA_009831015.1 Picea engelmannii | reverse complement strand
GCGTTGAGGGGTGTATAGTATTTTGGGGTGTACAGTCTTCATGGGTTGTAAAAATGGATGAAAACAAAGACCTATGAAATAAAAAGATAATCAGGCTCGACACCCAACAATATCCCACTTGGAGACTGATACTAACAACTCCACTATTGTTGTACCTACTATATTGTACTCAACCTTCAGCCTGGAAAATTTCTCATCTTCACCTTCATGCTTGAAGACCAACTGAAACTGAGTCGGAACTCAATTGTTGGATTACTAAGAGGGGGGGTGAATCAGTAATAGAGAAATTTAATCCTTTTTAACCATATAATCCAAGTGTTATATCAATGTAGCATTATCATCCAATAACTGCACAATAAATAAACAATGAACAAATGAACAATCATACACATACACAGTACACTAGAGTTTTACGTGGAAACCCAAAATAGGAGAAAACCACATAATGTTTTTTCTTATATGTATTGAAGAATTACATTCATTGGAAGCACCAACTTCCTTTGTTTTCTAGCTGCAACTGGAAGGAGGCTCCAATCCCCTAGTTTCTCAGGCTACAACCCGAGGGAAGCTCTAACTCCCAAATTATTCAGCTACAACCAGAAGGAGGCTACAACCCCCTATGTTCTCTGGCTACAACTAGAAGGTGGACACAACTACATGTCCTTACCCCATCCAACTTCCCTGACGTATAAGTAGAATTATGGAACCCCTGTCACACTATCACTGTGAGATATATTGTTGTAAACATGTAGCAATCAACCTGTACCAAAAAACCTGTACCAATAACCTGAACCATGCATCAGCCTGTACCTCAACCTGTACCATACACAAGTGCATCAACCATGCACCAAACTATACCAACCAACCTATAATCAACCTATACCATAAACAAGTGCATCCACCATGCACCAACCTGTACCTCAACCTGTACCATGGACAAGTGCATCAACCATGCACCAAACTTGTAAAAATAATCTCTCACAACACCATGTCACAAAAACTTTTCCAAACAACCTATCACAACAACCCATCTCATCAATTTTATCAACCAAATCACATATACTCACCAAGGTCAATCACCAAGACAACTCTCAAATATGTGCATCAACCAAGTATAACACAACAACTGATAATCATCACCAAGATCAATATGTGCATCTAAAAATACAAGTATGCTACATCATCCATAAACCATATGTCAACAATAAAACTAACAAGTTCCTCCAACAATAGTATGTACCAATCATGTATCAACTACTCATCAACTATGAATCATCAATATTACCAACATCATGAACTATACACCTCATGTATGTGTCAACTCATCAACTACTTGTCTCAACCATGTACCCGACATGTACCTCAACCAAATTCCCTCATCAATTTCATCATCCAAATATGATTTTCAACTCTGTAATAGACCTGGTGTATATGATCACATTCCTGCAAACCTTCCTTAACTTTAACAACAAGAGACTAGCATTTTCATCAATTTTTTCTTTAGTCTCACATGCCTAGTTTTGGATTAGTCAACAACCCTAACTTGAAATAATCATAACTTTGTACCTATAATGAATAAATATCTGAAACTGATACACAATGTTATTCAGTGTGTTTTATGCAATTCCTTCAGGTGTCACTACTTGGAACCTCTCATAAAAAGAGTTATAGCAAAAATGACATACCTTGCTGAATTCTAGCTTATTCTAGACAACGACCTTGTAGAGCGTGCGCCACATGGAATATTTATTGAATCGATCTGAAACTATTAAAAAAAATACTAAAGACTGTACTCTAACAAAAACATTATGTATTACTCAATTTGGATCTGTTATGAAGAAGTTATGAGGTTTTTACCTAAAACAATTGTTTTATACTAGTTTTAGGACTAGCCACAAACCCTATTTTCCACGTAGTGGAACTCCAAAAATAAAATGACCCACACGTTAAATTTTTTACCACAGATACTTGGATATGTTTAATCAATTTCATATCAATTTCACGGTCTGAATAATTCTATAAAAAAAGTTATTGCAAAAATGGTGAGATGACCTGTAAATAACATACCTTAGAAAGCATCATCGAAGAAATTTATCCTTCCTTGAATTCCGACCTTATTTTCTTCACCTTTCCTCAGAAATTCGGCTTAGATATAATTTGGTTACCTCATACACCTATATATATTCAATATTCTCAAGTTTTATGTAAAATGAGAGATCCTTGCCTCTTATTTATACTCTCCAAGTAGCTTCCTTAAAAACACCTTCTAGGTCACTTTGCCCACTTTCCTTATTTTAGGGTTAACCCACTTCTAATTTCTCCATTAATTTTATTATTTAAATAATTTATTTTGTATTCATTTTGAATTATAGTACACTCATCACTTTAATTTATTTTTTACCTTCTAAAATCTCTTAAACCACTTTGACTACTTTAACCTTTTGGGGCTTCTAGATGACATATGAGGGTCCTCCAAATTTGTAAGGCCATAACTCTCAAACCGTGAGGATTTATGTGACATTACACATACCACCAAAAATGGGATGAAATGTACTATCCATATAGAATTTTAGTACCTAAAAGTATATCAAAAATCATATCGTTATCCATCAAACAAACTTGGGTCCATAACCCAAACCTGGGTTCTCCAACTTCTCATGGCCATAACTCTCTAACCATGAGGAGTTATGTGACGTTCCACATACCACTGAAAATGGCATGATAAACACTATACATCTAGGATAGTTTCACTAAAAAATTCACTGACCTTCATCTCATTATTCCACAAATAAGCATGGGTTTTCTAACCATACTTCTAGGATAACTCAATCTGCAAAGCGTCTTCCCGTGAGGGATTTCACCATAAGGGGACCACTTTGGAGTTCATCCATTTTTACCTATTATCAAACATGACAAGACAATAATGATTCATCTTTACATCAAACAGACTTGGGTCCATTATGCAAACCTTTGTGATACTAGAATTCGCTATCGTACTTTCTCCAAGGGTTGACATCAATCACTAAGGATTGACATCAATCTACAATATCACTCTCCAATAATTGACATAAATGACAACCAAAAATACATACCAACTATCCATCAACCTAAGACAACTGTCTGACAAGTTTCTCCTTGGTTACTCCCTTTGTTAAGATGTCTGTAGGATTGTCGCTAGTGTGTATCTTTTCCAATTTCAAATGTCTATATTCCAATATAGATCATATGAAATGGTACTTGAGATGTATATCCTTAGTATTCGAATGGAAGGTTGATTTATTTGCAAGATGAATGGAACTCTCACTATCATAGTACAACCTATTATTCTCTTACTTTTTTCCCAATTCCTCCATAAACCTCTGTAAGCAAATTGGTTCTTTACTAGCCTCTATAGTAACAACGTACTCTTCCTATGTTATTGAAAGTGAAACAACCTTTTGTAGTTTTGAAATCCAACTTAATGTTGTTCCACCTACATTAAAAACATACCCTATGGTGCTCCTCCTATTATCTTTATCCCCTTCCATATATAAATTAACATGTCCCTATAGAATAGTGTTTGAACCTCCAAAACATATTGCATGAGTAGAAATACCTTTCAAATACATGAGAATCCACTTTACTGCCTCCCAATGTTCTTTACCTGGATTGTTCATATACATACTCACAACTCCCACTGCATGTGTAATATCTGGTCTTGTTCAAACCATCACATACATCAAGCTTCCAACTGTTGATGAATAAGGGACCATGGACATGTATTCTATCTCCTCCTATGTCTTGGGACACATTTCTCTGTTTAATTTGAAATGGTCGGCCAAAGGTGTACTAACTGTTTTTTCATTATGCATTATAAACCTCTCCAACACCTTCTCTATGTACTCACCCTGAGACAATGTCAATTTGTGATTTTTTCGATCTCTTGTTATTCTCATACCAAAGATTTTCTTTGCATCACCCAAATCCTTGATCGCAAATGAATTAGCTAATTTCTTCTTGAGCACATTTATATCCTTCATATTAGACCCTGCAACAATAATGTTATCTACATACAACATCAAGATAATGTAGCTTCCATTTTCTAGTTTTTTGAAATAAACACAATTATCAGAATGACATCTACTATAACCTTGTTCTGCCATAAACCTGTCAAACTTCAAATATCACTTCCTTGGATCTTGATTTATGCCATACAAGATCTTCTTTAACCTGCATAAAAAATTATCCTTCCCTTTGACCTCATACCCCTATGGTTGCTGCATATAAATCTCTTCCTCCAAATCCCCATGCAGAAAGTTGTTTTTAAATCTAACTATTCAAGATGCAAATCTTATACTAGCACAAGACTTAAAATATTCCTAATTGAAGTCATCTTAACAATAGGAGAAAATATTTCATCAAAATCTATACCTTTCTTTTGTGAAAACCCTTTTACAGTAAGTCTAGCCTTGTACTGCTTTTTTCCTCCATCTTCTTCCTTCAACTTGTAAATCCATTTATTCTGCCATGCTCTTTTTCCTGTAGGAAACTGAACCAAGTACTAATTTTGGTTATTTACTAAGGAATCCATTTCCTCTTTCATTCCTTTCTCGCACTTCTTTTTAGTGTCTACCTACAATGCCTCTTCATAACATTTTGGTTCACGAGAAATAGTCAACAATAAATAATACAATGAATGAGAGTATCGTTTAGGGGGTCTACTTAACCTGGTAGATCTTCTAACAACACTTGCAGGAGTTTGAGGTACTTGTTTCTCCTGTTGTTGTACATTTTGATTTTCTGGTACCTTTGGAATTTCTTTTTCAGCGATCTCATCAAGCTCTATGTATTACTGTTTTTCTTTCCCTGCAACTAATATTTGTACATGACCTTCTCATTGAATATAAAATCTCTACTCCTAATGATTTTGTGATTTTCATAATCCCATAATCTGATGCAGGAGAATCTCCCACATCAAGCGAGCTAGCGCGGAAGGCAGGAGACAGCTGGATGAGCGCCAACACGAATTTTGAAAACACCTTGGAAGTTGTTGCGCCATCTTAAATGAGCCATTAAGATGAAGCGCACTTGTGTATTGTAATCGGACCTTGAGCCTTTAGCTCTCGTCCTTAGTAGGTAGGAGGCATTTAAGATAGTTAATGCAGGTAGATAGAATTTAATTCTAGATTAGATAGTTGTAGAGAGCAAGAAGGAAAATGGGATATAGACACCCTCATTGTGCATTGTAACATTATTCTGGAAAAAAGGAAGAGCAAGAGCAAGAAGAGAGTTGTGTAAGAAAACCCATGTACAGATATTTGAATTAATAGAAGAGTTGATTCAACTTCATGGTTTTGTGTCTGTTCTCTGTGTATTGATGTTGATATGCTCATGAATGCTTGCTTCCAGTTATACATTTGCTTTTATATGCTGTGTATATGATTCATGTTTGAATTGAAGTCTGAGAGGGAGAGGGAATGAGTTTCAATTGTTTCTCTATTTGAGCCAGAGAATTCCTACAAGGAGTGCAGTTGAAGTGTCCACAAGGAGTGCATTGACAAAGGATTCAGATAGAGGTAGCTTTTGTTCTCATTCATCCCAAAGGTGCAGTTGGGAATAGGAGTCGTGCAAGGAGTGCGCAGGCCGAGGGAAGTTCAGGGTTGTGAACCCGAGCGAGGGTTGAAGGACTGCTGCTGTAGGGGGGTGCAAAGTCGAAGTATTCAAGCACTTGAAATTGTTGAAAGTTGCCGTAAGGAGTGCGAGCAAGAGGATTCTTTCCGAGAACTTGAAGTCATGAGAAAAGCTCAGGAGGTATAGAACCTTCGAGTAATCACCAAGAGCAACATAGGAAGATTGTGCCGTGAAGTGTTTTAAACAGGCATTTCAAGTTTGCATGCAGGTGGAGAAGTCCTCGTAGAGGAGTACTTGATTCATTTTACAAAATTCATCAGAAGAAATAGACGGTCAAAATTCTCTGAGGAGATTTTGCGAAAATCCGTGGACCGTTAGACCTTGCGGAGGTGCAAGGGAGATACAAAGTCATATTCTCTAAAGGCTATAAGCTCAAGAGGGGCAGAGCTGTTGATCCAAGTCACAAGGACCATTAGATTTACACAAGGGATCGTGCATCGGGGTTTCGTGGGTGAAAGTCCCGTGCACCTAGCATGAGGGATCGCGATATTCTGATACGCGATATCCCGACAGACAAAGGAATAGTGTGGGACCACAGGCATCAGAGGAGGGGGCAGGTGGCATGCCTTATCGGGGTTTCATGGCGAGAAGTTTCTAAACAATCACATCAGGATTCGTGATATTACGAACCACGAAGTGCCGATGAGGTGAAGGACCGTTGAATAGTCAACCTGTGAAAGCGTTGGAGGTTCGACGTATTGGGCATCGGGAGTCGGGGATACAAGTTGTTCGATATCGCAAGGGGCGAAATTGCGATAGAGCAAGTCCCGATAGAAAAGGGGAAAGGTCAGTGTTGACTATTGTCGGGGTTCGGGGTTTTGAGAATCCAACACTCGACCTTTGGATTCACGAAATTGTGAAGTCCGATCCCCCGATTCGTAAATAAGGGGAATCACGCGAGAGTTACTGTGGGTGCAGATTTCCCGATAGGGAAATAGAAGGACCTTAGAGTTCTTTGGGCCAGTAGAGAAGAGAGGATCCTGTGAGTCGACGTGGACCTTCCAGCCTGCGGGTGTGATGGGAGGGCATTGGCATCAAGTGGTATCAGAGCACATAAAGGTTCTTTGCTTTCTATAGCAGAGGAGAATTCACCATGCTGCCCAGGAGAAGGGACACACAGACACCCAATCCAGAGGATAGGGAAATGCCAAGAAGGAGAGGAAGGCAGATGACAGATCCACAAATGGAAAGGGAAATGCGTGATCTATGAGCTAGACTCGAAGACATGGAGACAACTCAAATACGTACAACCAGTGCAAGAGATCTAAGTGATTCCGAAAGTGAAGCTGAGGCTGAACGAGAAGAAGAAGTTTCAGCCGAAGATGCATCAAACGAACGTTTGATCAGAGCTATTGCAAGGATGGGTGCAAGTGAAAATATGGACATTCCAGTTTACGAGGGAAACTTGGATGCATAGGATCTTCTAGACTGGATTAGAGATCTTGACACATACTTCGAATACGAAGATGTCGAGGAAGACAAGAAAGTCAAGCATGTTGTCACAAGACTGAAAGGACATGCACCATTGTGGTGGGATGAACTACAAGCTGACAGACGCTGCAAGGGAAAGCAGAAGATCAAAAGTTGGGATCGAATGATCGTGAAGATGAAGGAGAAATTCATCCCAATAGATTATCAAATTACTATGTTCAGGAAAATGCAGAACCTGAGACAGAAGCTGATGACAGTAAAGGCATATACTGAGGAATTCTACAAGCTGAACATCAGAGCAGGTCATCGGGAGAGCGATGATGAAAAAGTTGCTAGATACATGAATGGCCTGAGGTATGATATTCAAGATGAGATGAACATGGTAACCATTCGAATGGTGGAAGATGCTTATCATATGGATCTGAAAGATGAGGAGAAGATGAGACAAAAGCAGAGTCAAAGAGGCTGAGGCAGAAGTCAGCCTAGAGACAAATCAGTTGCCCAGGACAAATATCAGAAGCCCAAGGAGGACTGGAAGAAACCTCAGGGTAAAATTGAGAGAGGTGGAACCTCACAGAGAGGACCATATGCTGAACAGAGAGGGCAGCATAACGAGTAGAGAGGAGATTATGCTGACAACAACACTTTTCCTCATACTAGAGGTAGAGGAAGAGGCAGAGGTGGAGTAATCACATGCTTCACATGCGGGAAGAATGGGCACAAGTCTTACGAGTGTCCAGATAAAAATAAGGACATTGGAGAAGCTCACATCGTTGAAGCACAGAGGCGGGATGTTGAGGCAGAAGACACTGAAGGTGGAAGATCGCTAATGATGCGAAAAGTCCTTTTGACACCAGAGAAAGAGGTGGAAAATTCAGTCCAAAGGACCAGACTTTTCAGGACTGTTTGCAATACCAAGGACAGGGTATGCAAGGTCATTGTAGACAGTGGTAGCACGGATAATCTCGTATCTACAGAGATGATAGAGAAGATGGAGCTGGAGACGACTGATCATCCAAGCTCATACAGAGTTTTGTGGCTATAGAAGGGACACCAGGTAACTGTTACTAAACAATGCTTGGTTGAATTCAAGATAGGAGGATATAATGATAAGATCTTGTGTGATGTTATTCCTATGGATGTTTGTCATCTATTGCTGGGTAGACCATGGCAATATGACAGAACACATACACCCTGGAGAAGAATGGGAGGAAACACATGTTGCTTCCAATAAAAGACAAGGAGGTGAAGCCGGAAGTAAGCAACACAATACTTATCATGAGTGGGAAGGAACTTCTTACGGAGGTTAAAAAGAAGGAGGATCCACAGTTCATTGTGGTCAGGAAACCGAGGATTTTTTTGACCAGCACAAGAGTGGATGATTTAGCATATGAGATTCAGGAACTGTTGGAAGAGTTCGCTGACATTGTAGTGGACGAACTACCTCGTTCGTTGCCACTGATCAGGAGTGTGAGTCATCATATTGATCTCATACCAGGAGCCAATTTGCCAAACAAAGTTGCATACAGTTTGATGCCGCAGGAGAATGAAGAAGTTAAGAGGCAAGTCCAGGAGTTATTGGACAAAGGATTAGTCAAGGAAAGCTTGATTCCATGTGTTGTTCCAACAATACTCAGTCTGAAGAAAGACGGAGGCTGGAGGATGTGTACTGATTCAAGGGAAATTAACAACATAACCATCAGGTATAGATTTCCATTGCCGAGGATGGATGATCTGATGGATTGTTTAAGTGGAGAAAAGTATTTTTCAAATATTGATTTGGAAAGTGTTTATCATCAAATCCGCGTGAGAGAAGGTGATGAATGGAAGACAACATTCAAAACCAACGAGGGGTTGTATGAATGGCTTGTTATGCCATTTGGCTTAAAAAATGCACTGAGTACCTTCATGAGGTTGATGAACGAAGTCCCGAGGGAGTTCATCGGGAGACTTGTCATTGTATATTTGGATGACATACTGGTTTACAGTAAGACAGTGGTAGAGCATCTGAAGCATTTGGCTACAGTGATGCAGAAGTTACAGCAAGAGAAGTTGTTGATAAATATGAAGAAATCCTCATTCATGAAGACAAAGCTCATTTACTTGGGTTTTGTTATTTCGGAAAATGAGTTGAGGATGGATCCAGATAAGGTGGAAGTAATCAAGAATTGGCCATCACTGAGGAATGTATTCGAGGTGAGAAGTTTTCATGGATTGGCTAGTTTCTACTGAAAGTTCATTAGGAATTTTAGTGGAATTAGTGCAACGATGATGGACATAGTGAAGAAAACACACAAGTCTTTTCATTGGACTGAAGAGGATGAAAAGAGTTTTGATCTGTTGAAGAGGAAGATCACGGAACAACCAGTTTTGGTGTTGCCGGATTTCTAGAAAACATTTCAGGTGAAATGTGATGAAAATGGATTTGCAATCGGGGAAGTCTTGAGTCAAGAAGACAGGCCGATAGAATACTTCAATGAGAAGCTGAATGAAGCGAAATTGAAGTACTCCACTTATGACAAGGCGTTTTATGCTATCACACAGGCACTGAAGAAATGGAGGCATTACTTAATCCCGAAAGAGTTTATCTTGTACAGTGACAATCATGCACTGCAGTTTGTGACTCAACAGGAGAAGTTGAATCAGAAACATGTCAAATGGGTTGAGTATATGAAGAATTTCACTTTTGTGATAAAACATGTTTCTGGTACTGCTAACAAAGTTGCTGATGCTTTGAGCAGGAAGTGTTTACTGTTGTAGGAGTTCTGAGTCAAAACGTTGGGTTTTGATGACCTCAGGGACATGTACATAGATGATCCAGATTTTAAGGAGGCATATGAAGCGGCTGAGAATCCAGTTCTTAGAGACAGAAGCCCGTGGATAGAATACATGATCCAGGAAGGATTGTTGTTCATAGGTAATCAACTGTGTATTCCAAAGTGCTCCATGAGGGAGAAATTGCTGAAGGAGAAACACAGTGGAGGATTAGCAGGACATTTCGGTCATGATAAAACATTCGCGAAGATGAATGAGTCATATTTTTGGCTAGGAATGCGAGAAGATGTCAAGATATTTGTGGATAGATGCAGAATTTTCCAGCATTCGAAGGGAAGAAAGCAGAATGTCAGATTCTATCAACCATTTCCCATACCAGAAAGGTCATGGGATGCGATTAGCATGGATTTTGTATTGGGGTTGCCAAGGACACAAAGAGGTGTTGATTCAATCTTTGTGGTGGTGGATAGATTTTTCAAAATGGCACACTTCATTCCGTGTCAGAAGACTGGTGACGCAACTCACATTGCGAATCTGTTTTTCAAAGAGGTCATTCGACTTCATGGGTTGCCGAGAAGTATAGTTTCGGATCGAGACACTAAGTTCATAGGGAATTTTTTGAGGACCTTATGGAAGAAGCTGGGAACTAACTTAGCATTTAGTTTGACTTATCATCCTCAGATGGATGGACAAACATAAGTGGTAAACAGAAGTCTGGGAGACTTGTTGAGAAGCTTGGTGACAGAACACCACAGCCAGTGGGATAGTATATTACCGCAGGCAGAATTTGCGTACAACGACTCAGTGAATCGGAGCACAGGCCAGAGTCCATTTCAGGTTGTCTATGGTATGCAGCCGAGAGGAATTTCTGAGTTAAGGCATTCAGAACAGACTGCGACTAGGAGCGCTAGTGCAGAAGAATTCACAGAGGCGATGAAAGAACTTCACAGAAGGGTGAAGGAGCGATTGCAGAGTTCAAGTCAGGAATATAAGCGCAGAGACGATCAGCATAAAAGACAACTTCAGTTTGAGGTTGGTGACCTGGTTCTGACACATTTGAGAAAAGAAAGGTTCCCGAGAGGAACGTATAATAAATTTAAAATGAAGAAGATCGGACCGTGTAGGGTCCTGAAGAAAATTGGAGAAAATGCTTATGAGATTGAATTACCCGATGGGATCGGAATTTCTCCGATATTCAATGTCTCAGATTTATACCCATACAGAGTTGGGGAAGCAGATACTGGAGATAAGAAACCAGTGATTCAGTGGATGAAGCAGATGCCAGTTGCAGATAAGTTGTAGATGGAATGCATACTAGACAAACGAGTGGGCAAGAGGACTAGGCGAAAGCAGTATTTTGAGTATTTGGTCAAATGGAAAGACCATCCAGTAGAATATGCCAGCTGGGACACTGAAGTAGAGATACACAAGCATGGAGAGACTGTGCAGGAGCTCATGGACAGGAGCCCATGAAAATTTTCAAGTGAGGGAGTATGATGCAGGAGCATCTCCCACATCAAGCGAGCTAGCACAGAAGGCAGGAGACAGTTGTACGAGCGCCATCATGAATTTTGAAAACACCTTGGAAGTTGTTGTGCCATCTTAAATGAGCCATTAAGATGAAGCGCACTTGTGTATTGTAATCGGACCTTGAGCCTTTATCTCTCGTCCTTAGTAGGTAGGAGGCATTTAAGATAGTTAATGCAGGTAGATAGAATTTAATTCTAGATTAGATAGTTGTAGAGAGCAAGAGGGAAAATGGAATATAGACACCCTCATTGTGCATTGTAACATTATTATGGAAAAAAGGAAGAGCAAGAGCAAGCAGAGAGCTATGTAAGAACACCCATGTACAAATATTTGAATTAATAGAAGAGTTGATTCAATTTCATGGTTTTGTGTCTGTTCTCTGTGTATTGACGTTGATATGCTCATGAATGCTTGCTTCCAGTTATACATTTGCTTTTATATGCTGTGTATATGATTCATGTTTGAATTGAAGTCTGAGAGGGAGAGGGAATGAGTTTCAATTGTTTCTCTATTTGAGCCAGAGAATTCCTGCAAGGAGTGTAGTTGAAGTGTCCGCAAGGAGTGCGTTGACAAAGGGTTCAGATAGAGGTAGCTTTTGTTCTCATTCATCCCAAAGGTGCAGTTGGGCACAGGATCCGTGGAAGGAGTTCCTAGGCTGAGGGAAGTTCAGGGTTGTGAACCTGAGCGAGGGTTGAAGGACTGCTGCTGTAGGGGGGCGCAGAGTCGAAGTATTCAAGAACTTGAAAGTGTTGAAAGTTGTCATAAGGAGTGCGAGCAAGAGGCTTCTTTCCGAGAACTTGAAGCCGTGAGAAAAGCTCAGGAGTTATAGAACCTTCGAGTAATCACCAAGAGAAGCACATGAAGCTTGTGCCATGAAGTGTTTTAAACAGGCATTGCAAGTTTGCACGCAGCTGGACAAGTCCTCGTGGAGGAGTACTTGATTTATTTTATAGAATTCATCGGAAGAAATAGACGGTTGAAATTCTCTGAGGAGATTTCGCCAAAATGCGTGGACCGTTAGACCTTGTGGAGGTGCAAGGGAGATACGAAGTCATATTCTCTAAAGGCTATAATCTCAGGAGGGGCAGAGCCATTGATCCAAGTCACAAGGACCGTTAGATTTACACAAGGGATCGTGCATCGAGGTTTCATGGGTGAAAGTCCCGTGCACATAGCATGAGGAATCGCGATATTTCGATACGCGATATCCTGACAGACAAAGGAACAGTGTGGGACCATAGGCGTCAGAGGAGGGGACAGGTGGCACGCCTTATAGGGGTTTCATGGTGAGAAGTTCCAAAACAATTGCATCAGGATTCACGATATTGCGAACCCCGAAGTGCCGATGAGGTGAAGGACCATTGAATAGTCAACCTGCGCAAGCATTGGAGGTTCAGTGTATCGGGCATCGGGAGTCGGGGATACAAGTTGTTCGATATCGCGAGGGGAAAAATCGTGATAGAACAAGTCCCGATAGAAAAGGGGAAAGGTCAGCGTTGACTATTGTCAGGGTTCGGGGTTTTGAGAATCCAACACTCAACCTTTGGATTCGTGAAATCGCAAAGTCCGATCCCCCGATTCGTAAATAAGGGGAATCCCGCGAGAGTTACTGTGGGTGCAGATTTCCTGATAGGGAAATAGAAGGACCTTAGAGTTCTTCGGGCTAGTAGAGAAGAGAGGATCCTATGAGTCGACGTGGACCTTCCGGCCTGCGGGTGTGACGGGAGGGCATTGGCATCATAATCTATAACCAAAATCATTAACACTGTATCCAATAAAGGTACACTTCTTGGATTTTTCCTCAAGTTTTGTTCTATTTTATTTATCAATATGGGCAAATGCTTCACAACCAAAAGTCTTCAAAAAATAATAGTTTACCTTTTTACCTGTCCATGCCTCCTTTGGAATTCCACTATCCAAATAGCTTGAAGGTCCTCTTTTTATTAAGTAAACAAAAATATGTACAACATATGCCCAAAACTGTATGAGACAACCAACATGCAATCCCATACTCCTTGCATGCTCCTTGATTGTCCTATTCATCCTTTCTGACACACCATTTTCTTTTGGTGTTCCTGGAACTATCTTCTCTCTACGAATCTCATGGTATGAAAAATAATCATAAAAATCCTTGTTGCAATATTCACCTCCATTGTCTGATATGAGACACTTCAAAATTTTTCCTGTCTCATTCTCAACCAAAGCTTTCCATTTCTTACAAGTATCAAAAGCATCAGATTTTTGTCAAATAAAATAAACCCAAGGTTTTCTAGTTGCATCATCAATAAAAGTAACATAATAATGAGATCTGCCAACAGATGATACCTGATATGGTCCCCATACATCTTTATGCACAATATCTAACATTTCACTCTTCTTTTCTTTTCCAACTCTGAGAAATGTGTCTCTCTTTTGTTTTCCATAAACACAATGCTTACAGAAATACAAATAAATTTGTTTAAGATATGGAAACAAATTTATTTTGTGAAGTATCTACATCCCCTTCTCACTCATATTTCCAAGCTTACGATGTCGCAGTGTTGTATCCACTCATTTAGAATCTAAAGAAATAGAAGAATCAATATTAACAACACATAAATACAATGTACCTACTCTCTCCTTTTTCTATCACCAGTGATCCTTTGGTGACCTTCCATGCCTTATATATAAATATATATATACAACCTTCACTTGACAACTTCCCTATTGAAATTATACTTTTCCTTATATCTGGAACATGTCTTGCCTCTTTCAACAACCATTGGTTTCTATTCCTTTTCTTTATTTTTACTTTTCTCATTCCAACAATTTTTCATGGGGCATCATCACCCAAATGAACCTGTCCAAAATCACCTTGAACATAATCTAGAAACTTTTTCCTATGGGGTGTGGCATGAAATGAATCCCCTGAATCTACTACCCAAGACTCGAAAATATTATCTATAGAAGGAATCAAAGCATCTTCTAACACATCACCTGTTACATTTTCTTCTTGATTTTTCTCATGTTGTCCATATCTTTGTTTCTTTGGAGCTCTGCATTCTTTCTTCAGATGTCCTTTCTTTCCACAATTCCAACACTGTATCTTTCCCAGTATGGATTTGGATTTTCCCTTCCTAGAATTCTCACGGTTCCCTCAGCCCTTTCCTCTATCCTTTTGTCTTCCTTTGTTCTCCATTTTTAATGAATTACCCGATGTCTCACCTATGATTTTTTGTTGCATTTCCTTGCTAAGGATACCACCAACAACATCATCAATTTTTAGAGTGTTTGAAACATAGACAATTTTTTTTATAGCCATGACCATGTTGATGTTTGGAAAACATTGAGAACACATTGTTCCATATATATATATATATATATATATATATATATATAGATAATACAACGTATAAATATACTTAATAAATAAGTAGTTACTTATTATCCAAGGGACACATCCTTTCATGGATCTTCACAATAGGTTCTATATATATGGAACTCTAATCATTGTAATAATATATCAATCTATTATAATGATTTTGCATTAGCATTTTCTACTGTACTCGTGTCTTTGTGCATGATTATTCTTCTTGTGATCTTGGTTATTACTGATTCTTTTGTTCATGGTTTATGCTTCATTTAATGTAAATTTGTAAACAAAATGAATGTAATTGAACAACATTAAGCTCCAACATGGTATCAGAGCAACGTTCTTGAAAGAAGAATATTTCACAGGCATTGACCTTCTACAACAACGCATCGTACCTTTCCTACAATTTGTTGTTTTGTTGCGACTGCAACTCAGGTTAAAGTTTCTACACTCTTCTAGAAACCATGGTGAACCATATTTTGGTGGAAGATAGGCTTGATGGAACATCCAACTTTAGTTCCTGAAAATCTAGATTGGTCATCACTATAGAAGAGAGTGATCTAATAAAGTACATTGAAGAAGTACCAAAATCAACTAATGATGCAGAAAAATCTCAATGGAGGAAGAATGATGCAAAATCCTGAAATATCATCATCTATTTTGTGAGACACCATTTAATCCCTCACATCTCCAACTTGAATACAACTAAGAATATGTACGACCCCTTGAAGAAGTTGTTTGAGAGCAACAACACCAACAAATCACTTGCCTTGAGACACTAGCATCAGAATCCCAAGATGACAAAGTCTGATACATTTTCCACCTTCTTCATGAAGATTCCATAGATCAAAGGTTAGTTGGGTGCTATTTTTGAAATCATATATGATAGAGAACTTTCCATGATTACCCTTAATGGTCTTCCAAGCCATTGGGAGCCATTCATTCAAAGTATCAGTGGGCGATCCAAATTGCCCAAGTTTGATCGTTTATGGGAAGACTATACTCAAGAGGAGACCAAACTTGAAGCTAGAAGCATCCAATGTTCCCATCATGATGAAAATCAAGCCCTTGCACTCATGCAAGGAAAAGAAAAGGAAAAGGATTTTTTTTTCTGAAAAAATTTAAAGGAAGGAAGTCAACACCAACTTCTGAACACAAAAAGAAGGACATGTAAAAGGTTCAATGTTTCAGATGTGACAAGTATGGCCACTATGTGAAAAATTGTCTGATGTGGAAGAAAGGAAAGCAACATTATTCCTCTACTAATGTTGATTCAGAACCACCTCATAGGAAGTCAAGGAATGCAAGCATGAACGATGAAGAGTTCTTATTCATTTCATCCCTCTCAAGTATGGTTCCTACTAGTAATGATATTTGGTTGATTGACAATGGTGCTTCTAGACATATGACTGGATACAGAGAGGACCTTATAGATATAGTAAATAAAGAATATCATTTTCATGTTGTACTTGGTGATGATGCTAGATATACTGTGAAGGGAGTTGGATCCACTTCATTACAATTGGAATCTGGCACCCGACTCCATTTGAGTGAAGTATTATTTGTACTTGGGATGAGAAAGAGACTTGTATCTATTTCAACCTTAGAGAACAAAGGATATATAGTTTCTTTCTCTGATGGAAAGGTTCTTGCATGGAAAAAGAACTCTAGTATGGATTCTTCTCGGGTGATTGGTGTTTGAGAGGAAAAATTGTACAGATTGACTGTCCGACCAGTTCAGAGCTTAATACATGATTCTATTAGTTTGAGAAAACTATGGCATAAGAGACTTTCTCATTTACATTATATATCTCTTCCCTCTATAGGGAAGATGCTGATAGGCCTTCCAAAGATCCATGTTGAACACAATGGAATTTTCAGAGGTTTTTCTCTTGGAAAGAATGCCAAGGGGTCCTTTCTGAGCAATGACAATAGATCTAAGGGAATCTTAGACTTGGTTCATATAGATATATGTGGACCCATGACAATTGCTTTCTTGAGTGGACAGCTATACTATGTGATCTTGATTGATGACTACTCTCGAAAGACTTGGATTTACTTCTTGAAGACCAAGGATGGAGTCCTTTCCATATTTCAGGAGTATAGAGAATTGGTCAAAAACCTGACCGAAAAGAAGATCAAAGTGCTGAGATAAGATAATGGAGGAGAATACATCTCCCAATATTTCAGTGATTTATGCATTGAGCTAGGGATCAAGAGGGAGTACATTGTTCCTTACAACCCTCAACATAATGGGGTCGCAAAGAGGAAGAACATATCTATTGTTGAGAAAGTCAAGGTGATGATTCATGATCAACATTTACCTATTTTTTTGTGGGTAGAAGCATCCATGATTGTAGTGTATGTTTAGAACAAAAGTGCTCATAAGACTTTAAGGAACATGACTCCCAAGGAGACCTTCACCGGAGTGAAGCCTGAGGTTGGACACTTTAGGATATTTTGGTGTCCAATATACATTCATATACCCAAAGAGAAAAGGAACAAGCTAGATCCTTCAGGTATAAAGGGTACATTTGTGGTGTACAATGCATCTTTGAAGGAATATTGGATCTACATCCCTGGTCAGAGACAAATTGAGGTGAGAAAAGATGTTACCTTTGAGGAGGAGGTAGCCTTCATGAGATCTAGAAGATCTCACATGGAAATTGATAGTGAGAAACATCAAGAGATGGTTCCTTCTCCCCCTCACCCTCCAACAGTTCAGAGGGAGACAATTGATCCTATTGATCCCATTGATCTTGTACCTCCAGTTGATGTTCCCAGAGACATTGTAATAGGTCAGAAGAGACCTACATGGCATTTCCAGAATATGCAGGAGGAAAAAGGACATGTAGATCCTCGTGGTACCTTGCAAGGGATTAATAGACCTTAGATATATTCATTCTATGCCATAGATATGAGACACATCATTGATTTTAAGCCTTCATGTTATGAAGAGGCATCTAGTCAAATAGTATGGAGAGATTCCATGATAGAGGAGTATCAGTCCATTGTGAATAATGATGTGTGGGATATTGTTCCGAGACTTGAACGGAAGTATGTAGTGACTTCAAAATGGATCTATAAGATCAAACATACAGCTGACGGAGGCATCGAGAAGCACAACGAAATATTTTTTGCTAGATGATTCTCTTATGTGGAGGGAATAGATTATGAGGAGACATTTTATCCTGTTGCTTGATATACTTCTATCCAAATGATTATTTCCCTCGCAACATCCATGGGTTGGAGACTACATCATATGGATGTGAAGACAACCTTTGTCAATGGAGAGACTGAGGAAGAAATATACATCAAGTAGCCAGATGGTTCTTTCATACATGAGAAGGAGTATCATGTGTGTAGGTTGAAGTAGGCCATGTATGGACTCAAGAAGGCACCTCGAGCTTGGTATGCAAGGATTGATGGACACTTGATGAGTTTTGGATTCAACAAAAGTGTTGTTGTTCCCAACCTCTACTACAATATTGTTAATGGTGAGGCCACCATTCGGGTCATCTACGTTGATGATTTATTCCTCACCGGTACAGAAAGCCTTATTACTGAATTAAAGTATGCGTTGGCCTCCTAGCTTGAGATGAAGGACCTTGGTATGATGCACTACTTCTTGGTACTAGAGGTGTGGAAGAGAACTAATGATATATTCCTAATGGTGATGAATCTGAAGAAACGTCGATGACGAAATGGCACAATTTGTCCTGATGATGAATCCTGATTCAAATTCAAAATGTCAATGATGAAATGACACAAACTCTAGATTATCCGAACAACACATGTGAGATATTCCTAAGTTAGGGGAAGTACACAATTGACATATTGAAAAAGTTTTGGATGTTGAATTGTAAGCCCATGGCTACACCAATGGTGATGAATCTGAAGAAACTAAGTGTGTCTTCTTCTGATTCCGAAGAGATTGATCCAACATTATACAGACAACTGATTGGATCATTGATGTAGGTGGTTGACACCAAACCACATATTTTCTATGCAGTAAGTGTAGTTATCCAATTTATGAGCCAACTGAGATAGACACACTAGATTGTTGTGAAGCATGTGTTGAGATACCTGTGAGGAACAATTGGACATGGTCTGAGATATACTTCAAGTATTGAAATGCGATTACAGGGATATACTGACTCTGACTAGGTAGGGATCAAACTGGACAAGAAGAACACCTCTGAGTGTTGCTTCACATTGGTATCTTCCATGGTTTCTAGGTGTAGCAGGAAAAAAACTTCTATGTCCTTGAGTACTGCAGAAGCATAGTACATTGCATTGAGTTTGACAGTCCGTGAAGCAGTTTGGCTTCATAGGATCCTTGCAGATTTATTTGGAAATCTACTAGATTCCACTGTTATTCATTGTGATAACCAGAGTTGTGTGAAGCTCTCAGATAATCTAGTGTTTCATGAGAAATAAAAACACATTGAGATCAAGTACCATTACATTCAAGACATGGTGTAGAGGAAGGAAGTATTGATGTAGTACCTTCCTACAAATGAGCAGGTTACTGATGTTCTTACTAAACCCCTTACTAGGATGAAGTTTTAGTACTTCTGTGATAGACTTGGTGTGCCATAGAATGTTTCCCTCATTGAAAGGGAGTGTTGATGTTTGTAGCTTCCTGAAAAATTCTCCATATCATACTCCTTTGTGACTGAAGTGAATTGATCTGTGATGCAACTTATCCAAGAAGGGATAAGTGGCTTTGGGATTATATCCCAACGTCTCCTGTGGAGAGAACATGAGGACATGTCAATGGAATTGACCCTTAACATCACACACTATGAGAGTTTAACCTAGTGTTTCTAGAGGTTGTAGCCTCTATAAGTCCACATAGAAGTGCCATGTGTGACAAACATTATCTAGATCATAATCCTCTGTGAACTGAGTTGAGTTGATATGTTAATAACCAAATACTTGCATATAGAAACACCGGAAATATTTAGAGAACAATATAGAAGAACCCACACTTTATTATATCAAAACCCTTGAGGTAGGGAAACACCATACAATGTATCCTATTATGGAAGGGATCCTCTCATGTTCACTTTCTTCTTCGAGGGGGAATTCTTCTATTGACCTACAACTCACAATACCATAATTCTCTTCATATCCCATTACATTGCTTGAACCCCTTTATATAGTGCTACCATCACCTAAGAACATTCTAGAGGAGGAATCTTATAGAAGTAGAACCTTCTAAGAATTCATCTTACATTTATTATATATAACTACCCATTTATTATATCTAACTACCATAGTGGGCCTTATTTAATAATATAGTGGACCTAGTCCACCTTACATTGAATGACCTCCACTATTATCACTATGGGCCCTTTGGGCACCCCCACTACCTCTCTAGATACCTAACATTCCATCCCTCTTAATAAATCGTTTTCCTCAATTCTTGATGTACAACCATATACCAGGGTCCCATGGATAAGCGTTGACCATAGTGCTGAAGTAGACTAGAGAACGAGGGTCCCTTTGAGAAATGGAAGCCACCATGCTGAAGTACTCCAATCGCCATTATAAACTAGGGTCCCATGTCCAATTTCTCATTTGAACCCCACATGAAATATATCGGCACCCAATAACCAATTGAAAATGATGCTCCCCATATTGACACCTATCATGTGGATCCAAAAAAAAATATCCATCCACATAGTGGGAGAGGATGAAAGTTGAATCTCGAAGGAACAATACCATTGTAGAATATGTAGGTTGGACGCTGGTAATTATAACTATCTCCTAATGTGGGACATTGACTTTCTCTACAGAAGGTGGAGTAGAGTCATCAAATAAAACATGGAAGTTGTTGTCATCCCATAAATGAAAACTATTCATATACCAATCATCACAATCAACCTCCAAATCACACTAAGAATATATTTCTTGATTATACTCATCCATGATGTCCACCATAAGAAATCTCTTATGCATGTTATCCAATGAATCTTGAATACTATGAAAACTATCCTTGAGGCCATCTACAAGGTCATGTGGTCTGTCATGCAATGTGCCACACAATGTGTCATACAATTTGGATTTGAATGCTTTAGTCATTTGTAGAATTTCTTTGAGGGTTTAAGAGGAAATATCCTTTTGATAACCCTATGAAAATTTATGAACTTTGCAGTCCCGCCGCCATCACAAAGAAAACCAAAAAATAGAACAATTAATTACTGCAAAAAATCGCGGCCTTTTCCGGAAAAATATTGAAAAACTATTGAATTTAAAATGCTCATAATTTTACTTCCCAGACTCCGTTTTGGCTGTTGTGTTTTTGAAATTGGGTATTTTTCCAAGAAGAATTCAAATACTCAATTTGTTTTTCCAAATTCTTCTTATAAATCTTCATATCGAAAACTGAAGTGCGGCACCCTCTTTTTCTTCCCTAGAAAAATTATGCAAAAAAGAGAAAAAATTTCTTCCCTTCTTTAGCCAAGGAAAGTGCTCTGATACCAATTGATAAGAACCAAATACTTCCATAAAGAAAAACCACAAATATTCAGATAAAAATATAGAAGAACCACACATTATTATATCAAACCCTTGAGGTAGGGCAACACCATACAATGGATCCTATTATGGAAGAGGAACAATATATAAGAGCCGCACTTTATTATATCAAACCCTCGAGGTAGGAAAACACCATAAAATGGATCCTATTATGAAAGGGATTCTCTCCTGTTCACTTGCCTCTTCAAGGGGGCATCCTCCTATTAAGGTACAACTCACAATACAATACTTGAACCCCTTTATATAGTGTTACCATCACCTAAGAACATTCTAGAGGAGGAATATTCTAGAAGTAGAACCTTCTAAGAAGTTCTCTTACATTGATTATATCTAAATACCCATTTATTATATATAACTATCATAGTGGACCTTATTTAATAATATAGTGGACCTAGTCCACCTTACATTGAATGGTCTCCACTATTATCATTATGGGCCCTCTGCCCCCCCCCCCGACTACCTCTCTAGCTACCTAAAATTCCATCCCCCTTATGAAAACGATGTCCTGAATGCTTGATGTACAACCATATACCAGGGTCCCATGGACAAGTGTGGACCATAGTGTTGAAGTAGACTAGAGAACCACATTCCCATGGATAATTGTGGACCGTGGTGCTGAATTAGACTAGAGAACCAGGGCCACATTGAGAAATGGAAGCCACGATGCTGAAGTAGTCCAATTTCCATTATAAACCAGGGTCCCATGTATAATTTCTCATTGAGTGCCAATAACCAATACTGGGGTTCAAATGATGCTCCTAATACTGACACCTATCATGTAGATCCAAATAAGAATATTCATACACATAGTGGGAAAGGGTCAAAGTTGAATCTGCAAGGAATAATACCATTGTAGAATATGCATGCTAGACACTGGTAATAATAATTAGCTCATGATGTGTCACATTGATGTGCTCTATAGAAGGTGAAGTAGATTCATCCAATAAAATATGGAAGTGGTTGTCATCCCAGAAATGACAACTATCCATATACCAATCATCACAATCAACCTCAAAATCATACCAAACATATATTTATTGATTATATTCATCCCTGATTTCCGCCATAGAAATATCTTTTGCATGCTATCTAATGAATTTTGAATACTACAAAAACTATCATTGAGGCCATCTATGAGGCCATCGATAATTTCATGCAATGTGTCATACAATTGGGCTTTGAATTCTTCAGTCATCTGTATAATTTCTTCGAGGGTTTGAGAGGAAATAACTATTGGAAAAAACACATAAAATATACCAAAAGAAATCTCTTAAAACAATTTAATCAATGGAATTTATCTGGTAGAAATCTAAGCACCCTATGAAAAGTTATGAACTCTGCAGTCCCGCCCCCGTCATGAAAAACCCAAAAAAAAAAGATGAATTTAAATCAGCGATATCTTCACTTCGAGAGCTCTGATTTGGACGAGTCTTTTGTTTGAAATTGGGTGAAATGGTGAGAGGAACTCAGATATGATTTTTTTTTTTTAAATCCAGCTTCATAGGCTACATAAATCATAATAATCACGTGACCCTCCATGAAAAACAAAGCCCTAAAAATTACAGATTTGAAAATGAAAATGACTTGACTTTGCATACTTCGTTTCATATGTTTTTTTTTTAACTTGGGTTTTTTTCTGAGAGGAACTCAGATATACAACCAATTTTTGTAAAATTTTCACCAAAATCTACAGAAATCATCCGGAATGTTGCGACCCTCTTTTTTTTTCGAAAAAATAAATCTGCAAAAACAATATTTTCCCACACTTCATGCCAAGGAAAGTGCTCTGATACCACTTGTTAAGAACCAAATACTTGCATACAAAAACACCACAAAGATTCAGAGAAAAATATAGAGTAACCCACACTTTATTATATCAAAACCTTTGAGGTAGGGCAACACCATACAATGGATCATATTATGGAAGGGATCCTCTCTTATTCACTTTTCTCATCGAGGGGGAATCCTCCTATTGAGATACAACTCACAATACCATAATTATCTTCATATCCCATTACATTGCTTGAAACCCTTTATATAGTGCTACCATCACCTAAGAACATTCTAAAGGATGAATCTTCTAGAAGTAGAACATTCTAAGAAGTCCTCTTACATTTATTATATCTAACTACCATAGTGGACCTTAGTTAATAATATAGTGGACCTAGTCCACCTTACATTGAATGGCCTCCACTATTATCACTATGGGCCCTCTTGGCATCCCCAATACCTCTCTAGCTACCAAACATTATATTCGAGGACACTTATTCGAGAAGGGATAAGTGGGACACTTATTCGATAAGGGATAAGTGCATTTGGGCTTATAGCCCAACATACCATGTGGAGAGAACATGAGGACATGTCAAGGGAGTTGAATTTTGACGTCACACATTATGAGAGCTGACCCTAGTGTTTCTAGAGGGTGCATCCTCTAGAAGTCCACATGGGAGTGCCATGTGTGACACACCTTTTTCTACTATGGTGGTTGTGTACCATTGGTGGAGACTATGTGTCTCTGGACAATAGTTGTGTACTACTATGGAAAGATACCTCCCTAGCTAAGAGGGACTGTTGATGTTTCAACATTGGGAAAAAATTCTCCTCGATTGGGTTGCAGACCAAGGGAGATAGGAAACATTAATCATAAAGGTGTTGGAAGATTGGTTGTTGTCATTTATGTCAACCCTAGTCATTGGTTTTGGATCCCAATATTGATGAAGGTATTTGTACATGAAGGATAGTGCACATGCATATAAAACACCCATGGATGGATAGTATACATCATGTTGTTTTCGGTGGTAGGTGGAACGTCACGTGGATCCTCATGGTTGAGAAGAAATCGATTTTTTAAGATGACAAAGTGAATTGAATAAGGAAGTACATGTCGTCCCTGAAGATAATTAAAGAAAAGAATTACAAAATAAGAAAGTGTCAGGTTGGCCCTAATGTTAAAAGGAAGAGACATAAAGGGTATAAATACATCTCATTAAACATTTATTTTTCAAAACACACAATTTTGTTAATGAAAAAGGATATATAAGTCAAATTTCAAAGGAAATATGAAATAAATAAGGCCGAATTTCAAGGGAGGATGAAGTCTTTCGGTGATGTGTACTAAGGCATGTTAGTTACAGGTCATCTTACCATTTTATCTATAATTTTTTTTCTAGAACAATTCAGATGGTGAAATTTTTATTCTATTGAGAAGACATATCTAGGTACCTTTGGTAAAAATTTCATCTCTTTATTCGCTATAATTTTGGAGATACACTTTGTGGAAGATAGGGTTTTTGACTAGTCCTGAAGCTAGTCATAACTAGGTGTTCCAGGTAAAACAATCATAACATATTCATTTAGAAACCAAATGAAGTGAGACCAATTGATTTAGAAAGAGTATCGACGGTAGTTTCCTGTGTACAAATTTTAGAATCTTATGTTAAATATTGAGCGCGGGGCATGCTGTACACGTTTTCTCTCCTAAATAAACTAGAATTGAATAAGGTCTACCATTTTCTCTATAACTCCTTTTATGAGAGGATTCAAGGAGTGAAACTTGGAGGCTTTTCAGAGAATACATTTAGTTATATTATCTGTAGGATTAGAGTATTCTAAGAAGTGAATAATTGCATAAGTTGAAGAAGTCTTAGAAAGCATTATCAGGTTCTATGTGATGGTTGGTTGATGGTGATGATATAATGTAAAGTTTTATTATCTCTCATATATTATTGGGTGGAAGGAAGGGAAAATAATTGAGAGGTCAACCCTCTCTTGATATTGGAGGATTGTATCTTCCTTTTGGATGTTTATCCGGCCCTTTATATTTGGAAGTTGTAGCTACCTTTGGAATTCATTACTTCCCTTGAACAATAACTATTGGTTATTTTTCATATATTGTGCATGGTGTATTGTGGTGTATTGGTGTAACTCTTCTACTATTGTTCATTTCTCATTGGATATAATTGAATATATAATCTGGTTGAAGTATAAGTTGAAATTTTTTCCAAATTGTACGTGATATTAATTCAGCCCCCTCTCAATATCAACAATTGGATTAGAGTAGGATGCCTTCAGAACAATTTAACCACTGGAAGGAAAATCCTCAGTAGAGATGGATGACCATGAGAACATTTCAAATGGAATTCAAAGATTTAATGGAATAAATTATGCATACTAGAGTGATAGAGTGAAAACTTACCTAACATCTTTGGGAGTAAACATTTGGTACTCAGTTGTAAATGGCTATGTAATCCCAAATAATGCTCCAACCGATCCAAATGAGAAGAAGCTTATGAGTTGTAATTCAAAAACCATACATGCTATTCGAGGAGCACTGGCACTAACCATTTCTAGCAAAGTGATGGGATGCAACACTGCTAAAGAGGTATGGGACAAACTCAAGAGTATCTATGAAGGTGATCAAAAAGTTAAGCAGGTCCAGCTTCAACGACATAGACCAGAATATGAAAATTTGAAGATGGATGAAAAGGAAGATATTACAACCTATTTTCTTAGAGTTGATGAAGTTTTTAATGCTATCATAGGATTAGGTGAAGATCTCAATGAATCCTTGGTTGTACAAAAAGTCCTGAGATCACTTCTCTTGAAGTATGATGCTAAGGTCTCCACCATTGAAGAAACTAGGGACTTGACCAAAATGACAATGGATGAATTACATGGTTCTCTTATAGCATATCAAATGAGAACAGGTACAAAAAGTGACTAGCCAAACAATGAAGCAACATTTAAATCCATAAATAAGACAAAAGGCAAGAATAATGACCTTGATGAAGAAATAGAAAAAATCGTAAGAAGGTTTCAGAAGGGAAGTGGAAGATATAAAGGTAAGTCTCCTCTCAAATGCTTTAACTGTGGTAGAATATGACATATTGTTGAAAACTGCTACTATAAAAAGAGAAGTCTCAACAATAAAAATAGCTTTTACTCCAAGGATGATGACATCTCCTTAGATGAGAGTGATAAAGAAGATAATTATGGAAGAGAAGTCCTCTTCATAACCCAAGAAACATAGGATGATGATCACAAGAGTTATAAAGAAGAATAAATCATTTTTGAAGAAGATTTAGATGGAGAAACTAACCTTGATTCCTTTTGGGGATACAAAGACCATCCAAAGAGTGAACAAAAATATGAGAATCTTGAAAATTTGAAGCATGTTGAAACTGAAAATAGAAAGCTTAGAAACACAAACATAATACTAAAAGGTGAATTGGTTAGTTTTGAAGAAGAGAATTACAAGCTTGAAAACACCATTGATATATTGAAGGAACAATTAGAATATTATGAGAAATTGAAATCATAATTGGATCACACAAAAGGGGAGCTACTATTGACAATAGAAAAGTTGAAGAAGTTCAAAAAAAGAACTGAAACATTAGATGAGATCCTTAGCAATAAAAGATCTCCAAATGAAAAGATAGTACTAGGATACAATGATAGTTTGACGACAACAAAATAAGAGAAGGAAGATGAAAATGATGAAACCAATACTCCAAAACAAGTTGACCAACAAGATAGAAAACTATAATTTAGAAGGAATGAGACATCAAGAAGATCCTCTCCCATCAGGTATGAAAGAAATCATTATGAAGGAAACTATAGAAGAATAGATCGTGAACCCAGATGGACCACACCAAAAAGAAGATCACTTACTCCCAAGTATGAAAATTTGTTTCTTGGACATTGTTATACTTGTGGAAATTTTGGACACAAGGCAATCAATTGTAGAATTAATGAAAGGAATAACTATGCAAGCTACATGAATGGTGCAAATAGTAGGTATGTAAATGTTTGTATACCTGTCAACATAAATTATAATCCATTTGACCCATTAATGGATCAAAATATTGTATGTTACAAGTGAAATAATCTTGGTCACAAAGTACGAGATTGCAAAGATATGAAGGAAGATAACCGTATGCCAAATGTCCCTATACCAACTACATGGAAAAGGAAACAAATTCCACACAATGAAAACTGTAGAATAACATTGGTCGCTAAAGAATGGAAAGAAGAAGATGAATAGTTTATAGACAGTGGGTGCTCATGTCATATGACCAGAGATCAAAGCAAATTTGCCAGCTTGAAGAAAAATGGTGGATATGTTGCATTTGGAGATGAATCATCTCCCAAAATACTTGGAAAATAAACTATAAAGCTTGGAAGTGAAAATGTAAAAGAACAAATAGTCCTATTGGTTGAATATCTGAAGCATAATCTCCTCAGTCTCATCAAAATATGTGATCAAGGATACACTCTTACGTTTGACTCCCTAAAATGTAAAATCAGATAAAATAACTCAGGACAATTGGTTGCAACTACAACAAGAAGACTGAACAACATATACATCCTAGACATGAACAAGAGAGAGAATATAGAAGACACACAAAAGGATTCCAATGAAGAAAAATTCCCAAAGACCAAAAATAAGGATGAAGTATTACTGAGTGTCACATGTTCAGGGGGAGCAACCCCAAAGAAGAAGGTCACCTTATGCCATTGAACTCACGGGGAGAAACTCCACCCTTTTCCATTGATGTCAAAGGGGGAGAGAAATTGGGATCATGATGACAGGGGGAGCATGAGCATTGTCATCAATGACAAATGGGGAGATTGTTGGAATATTGGTTGTTGTCATTGATGTCAACCCTAGTCATTGGTTTTGGACCCCAAGATTTATGAAGGTATTTGGACATGAAGGACAATGCACATGCATATATAACACCCATGGATGGATAGTATACATCATGCCATTTCCGGTGGTAGGTGGCACATCATGTGGATCCTCATGGTTGAGGATAAATGAATTTGTGAAGATGACAAAGCGAATTGAATAAGGAAGTACAGGTCGGCCCTGAAGATAATTAAAGAAAATAATTACAAAATAAGAAAGTGTCAGGTCGACCCTAATGTTAAAAGGAAGTGACATAAAGGGTATAAATACATCTCATTAAACATTAATTTTTCAAGACACACAATCTTTTTAATGAACAAGGATATATAAGTCGAATTTCAGGCGAAATATGAAGTAAAGAAGGATGAATTTCAAGGGAGGATGACGACTTTTGGTGATGTCTTCTAATGTATGTTATTTACATGTCATCTTACCATTTTTGCTATAATGTTTTTTCTATAACGATTCATATGGTGAAATTTGTATGTTATTGATAAGACATATCTAGGTACCTGTGGTAAAAATTTCATCTCTTTATTCACTATAAATTTGGAGATACACTCTGTGGAAGATAGGGTTTTTGACTAGTCCTGAAGCTAGTCATAAACATGTGTTCCGGGTAAAAATAGTCATAACATCTTCATATAGAATCCAAATGAAGTGAGACCAATTGCATTGGAAATAGTACCAGAGGTAGTTTTCTGTGTACAAATTTTAGAATCTTATGTTAAATATTGAGTACGGGGCATGTTGTACAAGTTTTCTCTCCTAAATAAACTAGAATTGAACAAGGTCTACCATTTTCTCTATAACTCATTTTCTGGGAGGATTCAAGGAATGAAACTTGGAGGATTTTCAGAGAATACATTGAGTTATATTATCTACATGATCAGAGTATTCTAAGAAGTGACTAATTGCAAAAGTTGAAGAAGTCTCATGAATCATTATCAGGTTCTATGTGATGGTTGGTTGATGGTGATGATTTAATGTAAAGTTTTATTATCTCTCATATATTCTTGGGTTGAAGGAAGGGGCAACGATGGAGAGGTCAAACCTCTCTTGATATTGGAGGATTGTTTCTTCCTTTTGGAGTTTTATCCCTCCCTTTATATTTGGAAGTTGTAGCTACCTTTGGAAGTCATTACTTCCCTTGAAAAATAACTATTGGTTATTTCTCATATATTGTGCATGGTGTATTGTGGTGTATTGGTGTAACTCTTCTACTATTTTTCATTTATCATTGGATATAATTGAATATATAATTGCGTTGAAGTATAAGTTGAAAACATTTTCAAATTGTACTTGATACTGATTCACCCCCCTCTCATTATCAACAAAAGGTGCACTTGTGGTAAATGGGCCCAGGCGTAGTCGTTCCTTGATCATGACAAGGAATAATATGGAATCGAGGTGCTTGAAGTGTTTTCCACATGTTAGTTAGCATCATGCTAACATTCACCCACATGAATGTACCTATGGTGAACAACCTTGGTTGAGGATGTCTGCCTTGTTGAGAGGGAGTGTTGATGTTTGGAAAACATTGAGAATACATTCTTTCATATATATATATATATATATATATATATATATATATATGAAATGATATTTATAATACAAAGTATAAATATACTTAATAAATAAGTAGTTACTTATTATCCAAGGGACACATCCTTTCATGTATGGTCACCATATGTTCTATATATATGGAACTATCATCATTGTAATATTATATCAATCTATTATAATCATTTCATCTTAGCATTTTCTACTGTACTTGTGTCTCTGTGCATGGTTATTCTTCTTGTGATCTTGATTATTACTGCTACTATTGTTTATGGTTTATGCTTTAGTTCATGTAAATTTGTAAAGAAAATGAATGTAATTGAAAAACATTAATGTCCAATAGACCAAGCCATTCCATCTTTCTGGCAATGAGCACAAGACTATAAGAGACATGACCTCATCATCAAAGTACACTTTTACAGAACTTAGTTGATTAGTAACTGTATTAAATTCATTTAAATAATCTACAATAGACCCACCTTCTGACATCTTCATATAAAATAATCTCTTCATTAGAAATATCTTATTGGACGCTGAGGGATTTTCATATAATTTAGCCAATGTGTCCATTAGATCCTTCATTGTATTTTCTTTAGAAATATTGAAATCCACCGATGCTACCAGGCTCATTCGTATCGTTCCTAGTGTCGTTCTGTCAGGAACCTCCCATTCTTCATCCTTCACCGCCGAATTATTTTCTATTCCACCCAATGGTAAGAATAGATAATTCTGATATAAATAATCTTCCATATTCATCTTCCATAAATGGTAGTTTTGGTCATTAAATTTCTCGACCCTAATGTTTCCATCTTCCACCATTGCTTCCACCTGAACCATAAATCCTATTTTCCTGCGAGTTACCTTTCGATCTGATACTAGTTGTTATAAAAACAAGACTGTGTTGACGATTAAAATCATAATGATGAATTGTGACTGCAAATTGTTTCTAAAAGCGTTATTATTTAAGTATGATAATAATATAATACTAGTAGGTGGGACCCCCTTGTACACTAGAGGTGCAAGGATAGACATATTACACATGTTTTGTTGTTGTTATACTGTTCCTACATAGTCCTACATTTTTTACGATGCATTCTAGGTTTCATTTGGCATGATAATAAGTTGATGTGCATTATTGTGGAATTCTTTTGGTAATTACTTGTGACATAACAATTTCTATGGGTATGAGGATCATGTTGTTTACAGTTGTTATGTTATAACCTTGTTACTAATTCTTAACTTGATTACTTAGCCACATATATGCAAGGGATACTTAATGGTAGCATGATCAAAAGAAAGGGAAATTATGGAAAGGTTCTATAGTTCAAACAAAAGGAAAGAAACTATGTATTAATCCTTAAGCTATAATTAAAGACCATACAAAAACTTTGAATGAAAGAATTAATGGGTACTAGTGTTAGTCCTAGCTATTATGTTATTTGTTTGGTTAATGGAATATGCAAATTTCATTAAAGTCAAATGGAGGTGTGTATAGCAATGTTGATATGGATTATTGTGTGGAGTTATGGAAAGAGTTAAATGTATGAAATATCCCGGGTGGTGCACTACGTAATAGATATGGTCTCAGATCTTATAATGGATTGGTATTGATTATGCATTGGTTATTTGGTTTGATTTATTAGTGGATGTTATGCTTATTGGGTTGTCTCGTACTTGGAATTGAATGGGGCTAGGTGATGGAAACGACATGCATTTACTACACGTCACTCTAAACCTTCCCTACTGCCCGTCACCCTAGAATTGTTGCATTGTTGTATTATCACTCTGTTGGTTGTGAAACTCCGCATTTTCAGGTTTTTGGAAAGGAAAGCTCGACGAACTCATCATTTAAGAATTTTTATCACAAGTATTCTTATTTTCTCTCCATCCATGACGTATTCTTTGTTTTATGAACCAAATGAGAGCTCAGTGATGCTCAGATTCTGTGTGCTCTTGATATTTTTGACTCTGTGTAAAATGGTGTTATAGCTCTCTGTGATGACTGTAAAATATTGGAAATTGTAAGCAGAGAAATGGGTATTATTAATTTGTGTGTTGGTTATTTGATCAGTCTGTGTATTTTTATTGATTGTTCTCTATGGAATAATGGAGTTAATGGTGCCATGAATCTATGTGATTTATGGTTGAAGTGTTTTACCACTGATTGTATTTCAAGGGCTGTCAATTCTCAGTGGTTATTGTATTCTTTATCTAGTTACAAAGTGACTATAGGCTATTGTTGTGATTCTTTTATCTAACCCCGAACTGTTGTTAATAACTCATTCCTAACTGTCTTTTTGTTGAAAGCTTTCCAAAAGTCTAGTCTTGGTCACACAAATATTAATGCAGGCCTATGTATTTAATGGATATCAGATGCGAAGGGTTTCCACTTACCACTCTTATCATTCCTGCTGTAATGATGACTTTATGTGGCCTCACTGTCAATTATTTTCAAAATTTGTTTTGCGTTTTGGGTGTGGGAAAGAGACGTTATATCTCTTTGTTGTTTTTTTTTAATACCCACCACTGTTAAGTTAACCCTCGTCTCTTCTCTGCAAGTATTAGAGGCACCTACGTGCACTGGGTTATTTTGCTTTGACTGTATCTTCTCTCCTCTATCGTTAACATATGGTTCTATCAAGGGATTGAAGTAATAAGTCGAGGGATTGTGTGGCTCACTGTTATTTCGTTTCAAAAATGTATTTTGGCATGTGGTTATTAATTTATGGTGAAATGGATATGAGTATTGGAAAACTGTTAGCTCTCCGTGCTTTTGTTTAAAAAGACAAACAAGATGGTGTTGCCCCCCTTCATTTGATTTTTTATAGAGCCAACTTGGACTCTGTCTGTGTCTTCTCTCCTCGGGCACATTGTTAAGAACCAAATATCAATATAGCATAGAAAAACCTCGGAAAAAGTACTCAACGCCTTGAAAAAGAGATAATTTCAAATAATAAGCCTCTTTGAGGGGGAAACCTCCTTTCACCCCACTTAAATGTTCAAGTACAAGATGATTAAAAATGAAAATGTCTCCTTGTTATATATAGGAGACTAGGAGGTATAATTACAACTAATGGCCTAAAGCCGGCATAAATAAAATAACATTACTAATATAATATGCCCCAATTAAGGGGTAATGAGCAAATATTAGGGCTTAACATGCCCCTCCCCTTGAGACAAGTGTTGTTCACAATGCTTGAGTAACTCTGGATGCTTCTGTATAAAAGAATCATCTTCCCAAGTGGAATCTTCTGCCGGTAGTTTCCTCCATTTAATGAGATACTCTGAAATGGATCTATTCCTCAGCTGGTGAATTCTTGTGTTAGTGATGGCTTCAGGCTCCAATATGATTTTTACTTCCTTGTCAAGTTCTGGCAATATAGTTTGAACTGGGATCTTGTCGCCTATAACCTTCTTTAAGCATGAAACATGGAAAATTGGGTGTACTCGTGAAGATATAGGCAGCTCCAATTTGTATGCCATAGTACCAATCTTTTGCAACACCTTTTAAGGGCCATGGTACTTTGGTGATAATTTATTATCCTTCTTGGCTTGCTTAAGGGACATTTGTTTGTATGGTTGTAGTCTTAAAAATACCCAATCCCCTACTTCAAAACTTCTTTCACTACGATATTGATCTGCTTGTTGTTTCATGCGATTCTGTACCATGGTCAGGTTGTCCTTTAAGATTTGGAGAACTTGTTGTTGATTCTCAATGTGATCTTCCACTGCTTGAACCTTAGATTTTTCTTTTAGAGAAGAAGTTATGGAAGGAGGGTGGTATCCATAAAGTGCCATAAATGGTGTCATTTTTGTTGCAGTATGAAAGGGAGTGTTATACCACCATTCTTCCAAGGGTAACCATTTGAACCATTGTGTTTGTTTATCAGAGACAAAGTAACAAATGTAGACTTCCAGACATTTGTTCACTATCTCGGTTTGTCCATCAGACTGAGGATGATAGGATGAGCTATGAGCCAATTGAGTACCCAAACAAGAAAACAATTATGTCCAAAAATGTCCAGTGAAGATGGGATCTCTGTCACTTACAATAATCTTTGGGCTGCCATGTAGCTTT
>ML782561.1:366776-392529 GCA_009831015.1 Picea engelmannii | reverse complement strand
TTCAATCTTTGGAAGTTCTCAATGTGCTCGGTAACTGAACCCTTTTGCTTGAGATTTATCAATTGGCTAAAGAAGGTATTGCTCCTTGTATCCTCATAGTGTGCTATCATTTCTTCCGTGAAAATTGTCCAAGTAACGAATGATTTGCGAGAACAAATCCATTTATACCATACAAATTAATTAGGTTCTAAATGTAAAGAAGCAATTTGTACCTTTTGTGTATGTGGCACATTATGGAGATCAAAGAATTGCTCCATCTGAAGTATCTATGTGATTGGGTCCTTGCCTTCAAACTTCCTCATATCAATCTTAGGAACGTCGTTTGTCTTCAAACCAAAGTTGGAGTTTCTCCATTCTTGATTCACCTTCCTTGTGTCCTCATCATGAATTTCATGGGATGCATTTTCACTTTCAGGTGTCTTCTTTGTTATGAAATTTTTCAATACTTCCATGATCTCCCCTTTTAAACCATCCATCTTAGTATCCAACATGGCTTCCATTGAATCCATCTTCTTTTGTAGTTCATTTATATCCCTACACATTTATTCACCTTCATCAAGATTCCAAGTAGGATTTTCTGGAGGCTTATTTGGTGTAGAAGTTCCCTTTTTTGGTGGCATGTTGGCCAAGTATCATTTTTGAACCTTGATTTGAGGTGGTTTTGCTAGACAATATTTCTTCTATTGTATCTCCCATGTTTCGACCCTTCTGGGTATGAAACTTTCTTTTATGTAGTTCTCTGATATTTCTTCTCTGCAATGCCATAGGTCTGATCAAAATTGGATGTGCCAAGTGGAATTTACAGTAACTTCCCCACAACTTGCCGATTTTTGGCCTTTCCAGGAGATCTCACTTGTATAGCGTTTCCCGCACAAACTAATTGATATAAAATTCTGAAAATCACACCAAAAATACTACAGACTGTCCACAATCTAATGAAACCAGTCCCACTCAATTTGGATACTCTAGGAAGAAGGTATGATTTTTTTACCTGGAACACCTTCTTGAGACTAGTCAATAGGACTAGTCAGATACCCTATCTTACACAGGGTGTATCTACAAATTTAAGATGAACCAAAAGCTAAAATTTTTACCACAGATACCTTACTAATTTCTGTAAACATCCTCTAGATTTTAGGGTCTGAAACGTTACTGAAAAGTGTTTATAACGAAAATTCTGCATTGACTCAGTTCAGGATGATTCCAGAACCCTATCTTGTACAGGTTGTATCTACGAAATTATAAGGCCTCAGGAGTTTCATTTTGAACCTAACGTACCTTGATCCATCTACTAAATATCCTCCATTCCGTTCCTTCTGAAACATTGTAGAAACAAAGTTATAGCGAAAATTCCAAGGTGTCTCAGATTTAGCAGCGAAACCCCAAGACCTTGAGGTCTGATACCATATGTTAAGAACCAAATATCAATATAGCATAGAAAAACCTTAGAAAAGGTACTCAACGCCTTGAAAAAGAGATAATTTCAGATAATAAGCCTCTTTGAGGGGGCAACCTCCTTTTACCCCACTTAAATGTTCAAGTACAAGATGATTAAAAATGAAAATGTCTCCTTGGTATATATAGGATATTAGGAGGTATAATTACAACTAATGGCCTAAAGCCAACATAAATAAAATAACATTACTAATATAATATACCCCAATTAAGGGGTAATGAGCCAATATTAGGGCTTAACACACATTCTGAGGTTTTTCAAGTGTCGAGTTATCAGTTAATGAATGTGGAATTTTAAGGAGACATTCTCTCTCATTTACAAACCCATCCCTTTTGGTCGAATATATGTGAGGCCCTTCTGTGATGAAATTGTTTGAACAAATAAAAAAGGAAAGGAATGGTTTAATAAAGTCGAGGGCTATCTTTATATTCATTATGGTTTCGATCACTATGTTTTATCCAATGCGGCCTTGATTTCTTAAAGAGACATCTGTGTGAGTTTTACCAAGCTCGATCAGGGTTATGGAAAGTAAAAAGGGTGCATGTGTGTCAGTTTAGTTCTGTTCACTTCATATATGATATAGTTATATTGGAATCATCGTGAAGACTATCAATTGTTTAAAAAAGAAGTTATACCCACATAGATCAAGCTCTGGATTTATGTTTGGATTGACTATTATTATCAATTCAATATTTTGTTGATTAATATGATTGAATTCATGTGTTATGATCAGGCAAACTTTTAAGCATGTCCACATTTTTTAGAAGACACATGTGTACATTTAAATTGAGCATGATTGTTGATTGGAGAACAATGACTATTGATTGTTTATCATGGTGCATGATTGATTATCAGGGATAGATGTTGAGCACATTGATGTGCATGTTTTGATTATTTAAAAAAAAAAGGGATCAATGTTATAATAAACAGTATTGTTGAATGAAAAAAGTTTTTATAAGTTATAAATGTACAGACTTTTATAAGTTAAGGAATTCTGGGAAATTTAATTATTGAAACAACAAGAAGTTTTGTATACAATTGAGGAACAATCAATGTTGGTCTTGGAAGTGGATGTTTTTTGGATTAATTTTGAACAGAGTTGTGATTGTTGATTTATATAATTTATTTTAAGAACAATATCCATCTTACTCCCTTTCATTTTCTCACTTTTTGCTCATTACAAATCCCGTAATAATTCCAGATTCATTTTGCATGCCTTGTTCTTAAAATTAAATTAAAACTCTGTATTACAGTGATTAAAAAATAACACAGAGATGGATCACAACTGATATGATTTGATTATTTTTTCATAATCGATTGTTTAATGAATTGTTGAGAAGTAATCGTGTTCTTACTCCCTTTCATTTTATCACTTTTTTTCTCAATACAATCCCCTCAGATATCCCAGAACCCTAATTCACCCACTGCTCATTGACAATTATTGAATGAATTTTATGGATTGGATTACATGGGTCTGATGTGATTGATGAGCCAAAATTTGTTTCATATTAAGAGATGTCATGTATGGTTTGTTTAAGAAGATAGTTACTAATAAACATTGCATACAAGATGAGCTTCTTCAACAGAGGAAGTCATGGACGAAATAACAGGGACAAAGGGAATTTGAACAGAGGGCCTAGAAGGCCAAGATTCTCAATACATTTTGATGCAGATCCTCAAGAGTTAAACCAACTCTTCCAAGATAGATTTTTCAATTGGATTGGACAAGGGGTAGTCCAACCTAGACCAAAGAGGTCTCCCTTCTAACCCCAGCATCTCCCTGATATCCTTGTGCCCCCTCATGTTTCATTGCAACCTGAAGTTCCCGAGAATAATAGACGACATGACATTGTTCACCCAAAAGTCTCCCAACATTGTGGCTGGCCAAATCTATCTCTACCTACTCCGCCTCCACCTGTTAACCCAAATGTCCAGGTTTCTCTTGCACACTCACCTATATAGTCCTCCCACACAAGAAAAAGACTCAAAACCGAAGCCCACCACATGCATTACAAAGGAAAAGTTGTTGCTTCCCCCTCCTCCCCCTCAAGTGATTCAGCCAAATCTGTTTCATCTTGCATGCACTTGAAAGATGATTATTCTCATGTCATGAGTGAGATCAAGACTCAAGGCTCTACATAGCCTAAGAATAATTCAAGAAATGTAAAAGGGGATAGCAACAACAAAGGGAAAATTTCCTCTCAAAGTGGAAAATATAGGTTTTGATTATACTTTATTATTTTTTTATTGAGAACAATGGACTGTTGAAGGTTTTGGACAACATATTATCTTTGGATATGATTTAAAAAATATTGATATTTAATTTTCAAATTATGGAAATGAGAATGGGAGCCACAAGGAGGGATGTGTCTGATTATTGTCTAGTTCTGTTTATTTTTGTTAAGAAATTAAAGGGAGCCACAAGGGGTCCCACCTACTAGTTATTATTTATTAGAAGGCCTTTATTATTATTATTATTATATTAATTCTTCCTCTAAACTAAAAGTTAGTTGAGTTTTAGTTAACTTAACTAAATGAAGTAGTTGAACTACTTCAACTAATTTGGAATGTATAAAAGAGAAATAAGAAGGAAGAACAAGGGGATAATAGAAAGAGAAATCATATTAAGGTTTTCTCTTGAGTTTTATTGAGATATTTTAGTTTTCATTCATTCTTCAATTCATTAAGATCCTACTTCTCTTTTATGACAACAGGGTCCTATTGTAGACAACAAGATTCAAAGTTGAATTACATCATTCAAACACTTTTTTTCATAGGTGTTGATCTATCTTTGATAGTCTGTGTAGACTTGTCTGTTTATGAATTAAATTTCATGACTGATAAAGGATACTGTGCAGAGTCAAGTGGGTAGCAATCTATGGCAATCTGATCTAGATTTTAAAAGTTCCGTTTTTACTTCATGTCAAAGTCCTTTTGCATGGTTTTCATCGGGGATATCTAAGTTTGACTTTGTTCCAAACTCCCTCAGGGATCTTTGTAAAGAAAACAATTCTTTTGATTATTGGAATGAAATAAGTGATTGTTATTCTGTCTCATATGTGTTAATATGTGACTTGGTATTTTTTATTTTGTCTCAACATTTAATTTTGCATCTGTTATATTCATAAAATTATATAAAAATATTGAATTTTGCAACAAAATTTTATTTAAAAAAATCATCCTAAGCCCTTGTAACTAATACTTGTGGATTGGGAAACACTTTTTTAGGCTATAAACATAGGGTGATATTCCCGACTATATTGCCTTAGAAAAGAAAGATTCAAAAATGCTCGAGTAAGATAAATCCATATATTTTCCTCAACATTTATTTGGCAACCACAATAGGGAGATCTTCCATATCTGTCTGGTTGATTTTATACTTGCTTTTCATTGAATATATTTATATTTTTGATATCTTTCCTTTGACTGTTTCATTTCTTCATGACTGTACCTGTTGCAAGGTAGCCCAATATTGAGCCTAGTCTTAAAGATCAGACCAACATTGCTTTAACCTTGTCTAATACCATGTTAGAGACTGCTAATACCCAGGTTGAGCTTGAAAACTCATTGGAAACGATTGAACAAGACATAAGTTTCTGGGAAATTTGGGAAGCTAGGAAAAGACAACCTAGGAATCATCTTTAGCTTGTTTTTCCAACAGTTTGGTTCTTCTTTTCATGTCCTTAAACCATCGTATCTCTAGGAGAAGAAGATGTTTATCACCAGAAATTAATCCTATTGCTAAAATAGGAAGAAGAAGCATTGTTTCGTCAACCCAACAAAGTACTCTAAGGAGAACTATGTCTGATTCAACCAATTCGTCTTTCTCTCCCTTACCTATCATTAACAAGATGGAATATAGTGGTGGCTCTGGAAGTTCTTCTTCATATCAACCTTCAACCTCATCAATTATTGGTATTTTATATAGTCACCAAGTACCTATCCAATCTACTACCAACCCCTCCAAAGTCATTAAAAAGTATGGGCTTTTTCATTTTGAAGAAGATGCTACAACCACTCCGTGGAATATTTCCTCCCCTTTTATCCTAACACCTACTACTCATCCACCTCCTAAATTCAAAGAGAATCTCCCCAGGCTTTCAGGAAATAAAACAGTCACTACGAATGAACACTTCGTGGAATTTTCTAATGCCTTCCACAACATAGGGGCCAATGACAATGATACTTGTATGTGCTTGTTTGTGAATTCCCTTGAAGGGAAGGGTGCGATCGATTTCTTTGAACTTCCTCCTAAGATTTTGTCTAGTTGGGCTGAGTTAGTCTATTGTTTCAAATCTACCTATGGGAAATCCAGAATCCCAGCTAAGCAGTTACAAGAGTACAATAACATCGCTTATAAGGATGGTGAGACTATCAAGTCCTTCAACTTGGGTTTCAACAAATTATACAAACAAATCCATGAAATCATTCTCCCTCAGAACCAAGCCACTTTCATGGATTATTATAACACATTAACTTCCCCCTACCATCATAGGCTTGAGAAAAAGGCCATTGATTACCTTGGTTCCACTCTGCAAACTTGTTTAGAGTATGAACAACAACTTGAAAGAACAAGTCTTCCTAAGGGATACTTAGTTAAATAGACAGACATGTCTGCCCTCTTACAACTTGTATAAGACATGAATAATCGAATGATGGCATTGGAGTGGAAAGGAAATGTCTCCTCTCTTACCCCCGAGGCTTCATCTTATTCTACACCCCCCTTTATAAATCTTAACGAAAATAATTTTCATCTTAAAGCTATCATGCTTTGTAGTTGGTGTAACTTTTGTGAGGAACACCATGAGGAAAGTACTTGTGAAGTAAAGAATAATTCCAGAGATAAACTATTTGGTAAGAGACCTGGAACCACCATTGTTGTATTAGAATTCACAGAGTCAAAGGTTGTCATGATCATAAATACTAGGAATAAATCCTATGCTCTAAAAGGAAAATATGATCCTCCTCGCACTTCTTCTATCCCAAGATCATCTTCACCGGCTGCAATTGTTCAAGATTCTAAGGCTCGTGAGAGTCAAGGAACTACCTCCCCTCTTCCCTCTTCCAAATACAACATTCTAAATCAATTGGCCAAACTTAAAGCATATTCTACCCTCTTGGACATGGTTTTTTTCCCTAAGAAACAAAAGCATCTGAAAAATTTCATGGAAGGAAAATATTTCATTGTAGTCAACCTCTCTGAAGAGGTAGATGAAGAGGATTATTCTGTAAATAAAGTCGGTGTACATAACTTTAGACACCCTGTAAAAAACCTCCCATTTTATATTTTTATAAAGATTATGGACAAGATTTCCCATTGTTGTCTTATTGACGGTAGTTTGGGCCCAAGTGTAATGTCGAAAATTATTATGGAAGAGTTAGGCTTGTCTTGTACAAATGAAAACGCTAGAAGCATGCTCTCTTATAATAGTTTACAACAAATGACCATAGGTGAAATCAAGGACGTGACCTTGGTTTTGTGTGCACATCCTGAAATAACGAAAACCCTTAATATTCAGGTAATAAATAATCCAGTGAGTAATTACTCGATCATCTTAGGAAGATATGGGAAAGCTTTGATGGGTGGATACCTCTCACTCGACGTGACACACATATTCATTCCTCGGAATGGTAAAAACATCATAGTCCTAAGGGAGGGGAGAATTCCACCTTACATAGAAAGCATCCCACAACCTAATGTGAATTATATCGAAGAGGACCTAGCAGTGCATTCCATCTTTGCAGATGAAGAAAACACTCCCTTAGAACAAATCAACATAGAGGATGGGATGCGACATATGCAATTTGATGGTTCATGCTCCAATGAAGGAAGCAAAGCCAATATTATATTGTACTCTCATGTGGGTAAGATTCATAACTTTTCCTATAGGTTAGAGTTTTCTTGCACAAACAATTTCATTGAATTTGAAGCATTACTTCTAGGCATTGAAAATGCCTATAATGTGGGTTGTGGTCACCTTACAGTTTTTGGGGATTCCGAACTTGTTGTAAACCTTGCACATAATATATACTTTCCTACCAACAAGTTAATGAAACGTTACACCCAAAATGATTGGGAACTTATATAGAAATTACTATATTTCAACATCACTCATGTTAAAAGGGAATTAAACTCAATGGCTGACAGGTTAGTTGTTTTTGCAGCCTCTCCTACTCGGCCACTTCTACCACAAATACCTAATTGTACCTTTCAATATTTGTATCATCTACACATCCCTAAAAATAGAGAGTCATGGAAGGTCTTCCCTAATGATGAGAGCATCTATTATTTCATTCAAAATGAACCTTATAAGCCTAAGGAACTTATATCGATGGAAGATAACAAAATTCCTAAAGGCTTGACTCCTCTAGAAAGTTCATTTTCATCGAGTGATGTAGGAAAAAAGAAAAACATAAAGAAGAGGAGTCAAAAGGGAAAGTGGGTGAAACCATTTCCTTGAACATTGGAACACCTGAGTCTCCAAAGAATGTTAAATTAGGTGCTCAATGTTCTGATGAAGAAAAATTGAAGTTCGCTAAGCTGCTTGGTGAATTTCAAGATTTTTTTGCTTGGTCTTATGAGGATCTTCGTGGTTTTCATCCTGCTCTTATACATCATGAAATTCCTATTAAGGAGGGCATAAAACCAGTTAGGAAAAAACAAAGAACCATTAGCCCTGCGCTAGAAGCAAATATTCGAAAGGAATTCAAAAGACTCTTGAAAGATGGGATCATTTTCCCGGTGAAGTATTCTGAGTGGGTTTCCAATTTGGTTCCCGTTCGGAAAAAAACTAGTCATATCAGATTATGTGTAGATTTTTGTGCATTGAATAGGGATAGTATAAAATATCACTTTCCTCTCCCTAATATGGAAATGATTTTGCAACAAGTTGCAGGGTCACAGATGATGTCCTTACTTGACAATTTTTCTGGTTATAATCGAATCAAGTTAAAAAGGATAGATAAATATAAAACCACTTTTATTACTCGTTGGATAACTTTCTCTTATGAATGTATGCCTTTTGGATTATCTAATGCAGGTGCCACTTTTCAAATAGCTATGCAAATATATTTTGACGATTTGATCGGTAAAATTATTCAAATTTATCTTGATGACTTAACTATGTATTCTAAAACTCGATCAGATCATTTTGGTCATCTTAAAAGAGTTCTCATGCGATGTAGGAAATTTTCCATTTCTCTAAATCCTTCTAAGTCTATTTTCAGCGTTACCAAGGGAAATCTCCTTGGACACATCATCTCCAATTCAGGAATAAGCATTGATACTGGAAGGATTGTTGATATCCTAAATCTGCCTGCTCCCACTTCTGAGAAGGAGGTTCAAGATTTTATGGGTGTGATTAACTTTGTCCGTAGGTTTGTTTCTGATTTTTCTGTAATGGTCAAGCCAATTCATAATATTCTTAAGGAATATTATTCCTTTTCTTGGAAAAATGATGTTGAAAATGATTTTGTATGGATCAAGAAAGAAATCAGTTCCACACCGGTTTTGGCGAAGCTGGATTTTGAGAAATAATTTATGATATATACTAATTCCATAGAGGAATCAATTTTTTCTATCCTCATGCAATGTGATGACCAAGGTAATGGAAAACCAATGGCCTACATGAGTAAAATCTTGTCTGATGATGAGTTTAAATATTCTTTTATTGAAAAGCATGCTTTCTCTCTTGTTAAAACTATTGAAAAGTTTTTCCACTTCATCTTAGGTAAGAACACATTGGTAAAAGTCCCTTTACCCGCTGTCAAGTTTTTTATCTCATTGCTTATGTTTCAGGGAAGCTTGCACATTGGCTTGCTAAGATCCAAGAGCATGATTTAACTATCATGAATTCTAACATCATCAAGGGACGTGACTTAGCCCTTCACTAAGCTCAACATGTTGAAATTAGTGAAGAAATTGATGAACAAGATAACTCTTTATAAACACTATTTTAAATTGAGAACCAAATCATTCCTGTGTCTGAACATCCTTGGTATAAACAATTGGATTACTACTTGCAAAATCAAATATGTCCAGATAACTTAGACACTCATCAAAGAAGAAGTCTTCACCTCAAATCTGCTATATACATCATTATAGGAGATTTCTTGTTTAGGAGATATGTGGATGGTATGTTACTTCACTGTGTGAACAATGAGGAAACAAAAAAATTGTTGCAAGAGACTCGCGGTTCTTCAAATTCTATTATTCATGTAGGAGGTCACTTTTCTACTAAAACATTTGCTTTTAAGATTATCAGGAAAGGGTACTATTAGCCTTCAATCTTTCGTGATTCCTATAATCTTTCGAGATCTTGTGAAAAGTGCTAGAAATTTGTTGGGAAAGAACGTCTTTATGATATGCCTTTACAACATGTCCTCTCAGACTTTCCTTTTTCAAAATGGGGTTTTGAATTTATTGGTCCTATTAATCCTTTGTCTTCAGCAGGAAAAGTCTTTATCTTGATGGCCATAGAGTATTTTACAAAATGGACTGAAGTTGTGCCTCTTAAACATTCACAGGATGAGCAGGGGATTTCTTTTCCTGAAAATAATATTTTTTCTAGATTTGGTATTCCTTTAGAAATTATTACAGAAAATGGTCCCGCTTTTATTTCTGTTAAGATGACCAAATTTTTAGCTAAGTTGGGGGTTAAAAATTTTACCTCATCAACTTATTATCCCCAAGGTAATGGGTAGGTCGAGTCTACCAATAGGAATTTGGTAAGAATTATCAAAAGCCTCATTGAAGATAAGCCTTGTCAATGGCACACTCTCCTTGTTACATCCTCGACCACCTAGGCTGGGCCATGCTACACCAAAGAATGGTTTCATTATCTTTGCGGAACATATTGTAACATACCCAACATCTAGCTGAGCTATGCCACATAATTTTTTTGAACTGCATGCAATTAAAATATATACACACAAAACTCTTCCGGAAATATATATATATAACACAACAAAAAAATACATCTGTAAATTCATGGATTCATACTGAAATGAAAGTAAACATATACTTGCAGAATATACAAGCAATACCCATAAATATATACACAGTTATAACCACAAATAGGATAACCCATAAAATAAACACGTAAATAATAATTCAACATGTAAATTTATCACATAGTTGACACTTATCTTGGTAAGAATTTCATGAACTTCGTGCAGACCTTCCACGAACCTCCCATCCTTAGACCAAACTTCTCATCACTCTCAACAGTGGGTCACTCCTGAGATGGGACTAAACTACACTCGGGTAAAGGGATTCCTAACCAGGCTAATGGTTCATATACAACAGGAAAGACTCTGTCACAGGTGCTAACTCAAACTAACAACCTACAGTCCCTCATTCCCCACATTCTTGTCCCACCCTAGGAAGTGTGCCCCTTATATACTCAATAGTCCTTCGACTAACCCACTTCCTTTGCATACTTCAACAACATGCTGGAAAGGAAGTCTCAGAGCCTTGTTGATGTAGTTTATCACCTTCAAGAAATCAATTCCTAGCAATTCTCTCACCCAGAGAGAAATTTCTCATAGGCCTGACAACCCGCCTCTTCAATCCCACGGGCCTGACAACCCACTTCTTCAGTCCATCTCCCAATCTAACCACCTACACAAACACATATGGCTATGGATACAGGTTCATATACAATGACAATAAAGTATGGAGGATGGTTACATGAGTGAAAGATTATGGTATGGTTGAATGGACTGAATGATGTAAGGAATCCAAGAAATAATGATGGGAAATGAACTAAGTCCAAACAATATGTATGCATGTCCCCAACTTGACACTTATCACGTTGGGAGCTACTTTGGCCCACTTGTCCCCAACTTTAGAACTTAGGATAAAATAATTATCCATACTTTATGATTTTAGAAATATTAATATAATATTCCTTTTTGGCTTAAGCTCCCTAGATTATCCCTTTTCCTTAACTTTTATCTCCCCCCCTATTTCCCTAACTAGTGTATTTTAGTCCCCCATACTCTTTTATCATGGTCAGTCTACACAAAACGATGTATTTTATATCAATGACAAGACATATAAAAAAATATGTGCATTGGCCTTCAACATCTAGACTCTTTGGCCTAATACAAACACAAGCCTCCTAGTTTATAATAACCGGCTCACCAGCCTATAAAACACATCATATACCCAAAGGCTCCCTGGCCTTAAAATTACACACACTTAAGTTTCTACACATGGTATCTGGAATGTGCACACTTCCTCATTTTACTGCACAATACCTGCGCGCACTATACCATGGAAGGTGCATAAAAAAATAATGTTAAATAGTTCACCAAATTACGTACATTTGTATTTACATTTATAGTTAGGTTCAATCTAGGAATATTACAATCCCCTCCCCTTATTTATGCATTGTCCTCGGTGCATTATGTACCCATATACAACACAATTTCAAAAATCCTCAAAAATATGTAGGTATTTTGCCCGAATTGCATCCTCATGTTCCCAAGTAGTGTCCTCATGATCGTACCAGATCCAGTGGAACTTTACACGCCCTATGGATCGGTTCCAAAGATTTTTTATTTTCCGGTCCATAATGGGTACCACGTGCACTTAGAAATCCCCTTCTTGCTCCACCTGAATCACATTCCAATCAATAACATGATTAACATCGGGTATATATTTATTTACAAATGATACATGGAATACATTATGAATATACATAGACGTAGGAAATGCAATCATATAAGCCACTGGACCAATCCTCTCTAGGATTTCAAATGGCACACAATAACAAGATGCAAACTTTGAACAATTTCCCAACTTCAAGGAACTTCTGTTGGATTTCACTTTCAAGAATACATGGTCTCCCACTTTAGATTCCCTATGATTTATGCCCTTATCAACATAGATTTTCTTCCTGTCTTGGGAAGCCTTTAAATTTTGTTTTATTTTCAACATTTTCTCCTTCATTTCCCTGAGTAAATATGGCCCAACCACTACTCTATCTATTGGGTTATCCCAAGTTACTGGTGTGTTTCACTTTCTTCCATAAAGTGCCTCAAATGGGCTCATCTTTAGATATGTTTGGTACCCATTGTTATAATAAAACTCTACCAAGTCTAGGTAGTCTTCCCATTTTGATGGCTTATCCATCACATACATCCTCAACATATCCTCAATCACTTGATTCACCCTCTCTGTTTGTCCATTTCTGGACGATAAGCTGTACTGAAATTCAAATTTGTTCCAAATTCATTAAATGATCCCTTCCAAAATTTTGAGGTAAATTTTGGATCTCTGTCAGACACAATTTTCTTGGGTATGCCATGTAATGTAGCAATTTCTCTCATATAAACATCCGCAATGTTGGCTGCCTTGTGAGTGATCTTAACTGGAATAAAATGGGTAGCTGATCCACCACTACCATGATAGAATCATGTTGCTTGTTTGTTCTATGAATTTTGGTGATGAAATCTATTGTTATAGCTTCCCATTTCCAATCAAGAATGGGAAATGGCTGTAGAAAACTAGTTGGGTGTCTATGCTCATCCTTTACCTTCTGACATTCCAAACATTTGGAAATAAAATTAATAACTTCTTTCTTCATGCATGGCCAATAATATTGGCTCTTGACAACTGCAATTGTTTTCTGATAACCTGGGTGCCCAACATAAAGTACATTGTGCATTTCTCTCAATATCAAATTTTCAATTCCTGGGAATTTGGTACAAAAACTATGCCCATGTACCTGAGAATTTCATCATTATCTAGCTTGTATTCATCAATTTTCTGCTACAAATTACCTTGTTGTAATTTTGCCACTAATTCCTTATATTGCAAATCTAATTTTGTAACCTCTAAAATTTTGTGTTTCAAATCTGATGGGTACATGCTAATGGTTGTAGCATGAAATTCATGCACTCTTCTGCTAATTGCATGAACTACTTTGTTATCTTTCCCCTTGATATGATTTATATCAAAGTCATATTCACTTAGAAATTCTAACCATAACCTGTACCTATTATTTAGAGTTGGCTGATCAAATAAATATTTCAGGTCATTATGGTTTTTCCTTAGCTCAAACCTTTTCCCCATGAGCTAGTGTCTCCATTTACTCAAGGAATGAACTATGTCTTCCAACTCCAAATCATGAGTGGCATAGTGTCTTTCATGCTCCTTTAACTTCCTTGACTCATAACATATAACAAACTCATTTTCACTGAGGACTCCACCAAGTCCTTCTTTACATGCATCTATGCATACAGTGAAGTCTTCATTTGGGTCTGCAGTCCTTACTATTGGATCAGTTATCAATAATTGTTTCAAGTGTTGGAAACTCTTTTCACAATCCAATTTCCACTGAAACTTCACACACTTCCTTTGCAAGGAAGTGATTGGGTGTGAAATCTTTGAGAATTCTTCAATAAATCTCCTATAGTAGCAAGGATGCTTTTAAGGATGGAAATTTGTTTTAAAATGTAGAAACCTTGGGGAATCTTACTAATCCTTTATATGCAAACTATAAATGATTGGCGATACTTTTGTAAAAATATTCAAATTTCTAAGGATTTAATATAGTTTTTATAAAAATTTTGTGATTTTAAAGGTAAAATAATTTTATCCTATAGAATCTGAGTGAATCATTTTTAAAACAACGAATCTCATTTTTGGGAAAACCATGGAAAATTAGCCCATGAGTGAAATTTAGCCCCTAAAATCATCCATGTATAGTAGCCTGCAAGGCCCATGACTGATCTGACCTCTGTCACATTCTTTGACGCTGACCATTCTCTAATGGATTCTATCTTTTTAGGATCCACTGTTATCCCATCCTCTGAAATGATATGTCCCAAATAATGAATTTGCTTATGATAAAATGAAAACATGTTCAATTTGGCATACAACTTATGCTCCCTTAATACTTGCAACACCATCCTCAAATAATGTGCATGCTCTTCTTCTGAATTGGAATATATAAGGATGTCATCCAAAAAGACAACGACAAACTTGTCTAAATAATCTTGCAAAACACCATTCATTAAGCACATGAAAATAACTAGTGCATTTGACAACCTAAATGGCACCACTTGTGAACTCATAGTGACCATACCTTGTCCTGAAAATGGTCTTGTTGATATCTTCCTCTTTAATCATTACCTGATGGTATCCTAACCTGAGATCTATCTTGAAAAATATATTTGCATCCTTCAATTGATAAAAAAATATCATCAATCCTTGGTAGAGGATACTTGTTCTTTACATTCACTTTATTCAACTGTCTGAAATCAATGCACAATCTTAATGTCCCATCTTTCTTCTTCACGAACAAGACTGGGGCACCCCAAGGTGACACACTTGGGTGTATATACCCCTTGTCCATAATTTCTTCAAGTTGCATTTGTAACTCCTTCAACTTCGGTGTACTCATTATGTAAGGATTCTTTGACACTAGAGTTGCTCCGAGAATTAAATTTATAGAGAAATCAATATCTCTCTTTTAGGGTAGTCCTGGTACCTCCTTGAACACATATTCAAAATATTCCAGGACTGCATGATCTTCCAAATTTGGCACCTTATCATTACAGTTTCTCTTCCATATGAGCTACAATTTTTTGACATGTTTTTTTGTAACATTTATTCAACTGCAATGTTGAAATTTCTCTGATGGTTACTACCCTGGGAATTCCCTGCACCTTCCTTACGTTCCCTTCCTAATCCAAGCAAGAAAATGCCTTGTTATGACAATCTAGTATAGCATTTTGTTGATCCAACCAATCCATCCCAATTAGACAGCCATAGGAACCTAAAGGAAAGATGTTTAAATCTGCCCTGGTGTTTAGTCCATTCATGTCCATAAGACATGAATTAACCATATCATTAAATTTTCTTTTGGCTTCGGTAGCCAGCTGCACCAACCAAGATTTTCCATGCTTGCTTCTTGGAAAATGCAAACTTTCCACCCTCTTAGGATCTATATAACTATGACTAGCTCCTGAATCAATTAAAATATAAATGGTTTGGTTGTTGATCATACCTTCCACTTCAATCATATGTGAATGATAATTTTCTTTCTTGTTGTCCAGGGATGCATAGATCCTTGGTACATTTCTTCCCATGTCCTCCATTGTTTCAGCTTGTTGTACATTGTGAACAATCCTCACTTTTTCACCTCTGTGGGGAAAATCTCTAAACATATGATCTCCTTTACAACCCCAACATTGAATAGGTGGATGCATTGGCCTTTGACCCCATGTCTTAATCGTTTTCGATTCTCTAGAATTTTGTTGTCCCTGAGGATTATTTCTGAATAATGGTAGCCTAGTTACCTTCTTCCTCTGATCCATCTTGAATTTCTTTTTGTCTTCCCAATATTTTTGGAAAGTTGGCCTTGATTTTTGTTGATCATATAGGAATTTAGCTTGCCATATGATATCCTACAATGTCTTGAGATCATCATACTGTATTTTTTCATTGATGAATGATGGAAATCCACTCAAATGCCTCTGAACCTTAAATGTCACATCCTTGATGAAAGAGACATACTTTAGTAGTTTTAAAAACCTTCTTTCATATTCATCTATGTTCATACTCCCAAGCTTGAGTTCAAAGAACTCTTTCATTTTCTTGTCATAGTACCTCTTAGTCAAGTATTTCTTCTCAAAATACTTCTTGAATTCCCTCTAACTAACACTTTTCTCTTTAATGTGTTGCAATTGCACAAGCTGATCCCACCACATGGATGCCTTTCCCTTGAGTTGATAGATGACAATTCTACCTTTTGCACGAGAATAATAATTATGCAATTGAAAATACTTTCTCATGCCCAATAGCCATGTCTCTGCACCCTCATCATTCTTGTGCTCATCATCAAATGCAGGAGGTTTGATTTTGTTCATTTATCTTCATAGCTCATCCACCTCAGACCTCTTATGCTTCTTGACCTTGGGGAGTGATGGTGATGTCTACTAACACTTCTTGTTCTTCTTTTCTCATCAGGAGGCCCATGACTTCCTGATTTGCTTGAGCCACTCTCCTTATCCAATTTTTTTTCTATCCTATTCAAGATCTGCATTAACTTCATGTTGAAGTCATATTGCTTCTCCTTGGCTCTCATAAGCTTCTCGTTATCATATTTATGTCTTTCGACATCCTTCTACAAATTTTTAATGGTCTCTACCATATTCATGTTTTCATCCCTTCCTTCTCTATGTCCATTGGAATTTGTTCCTTAAATGCCCAAATGGACTTCCATCCCTCTAATCTCGTCTTCTTGGCTGTAAGTCCCCTTTGCATCTTCCATTCCTCTAGACTCTATGTTGATCCTGATCTGATCTAGTTGTTAACTCTGCAAAATGTGTAACCAACAAAACTTTGTCAAGATAACTGTTTCAATAATTTCATTAAAACTAAATGCCTAGATCAATTTTATGGGTGAACAATTATATTCTATTGTCCAATACCTTTCCAACTCCTACTCCTATGCTCAATTCAAAGTCTCGAGAAAAAAATTATGGCTATTTGAAAATTGCCCATTAACTGTTTTTTGTTCATTCTTCAACTTGGCACAACTTTGTGATGTAATTATGCATTTCTACACCTAATCCACTAGATTTTTCATAATATGTCAATTGGGTTTCTTCATATACATATTATGGACACTCTGTCCAATTTTCACCTTTTTTTGGGTTCTTGTCTACTAGTTACAACTTGCTGAAGTTCTAGGCCAATGCTTGTTTTTGGGTATGGAATGCTGCAGGTAACGTCTTTGCCGTATTAAACAATTTTAGCATGCCCATAAATTTAATTCAGCTTCGATATTGTATTATATGGTTAAATATATTTCCATTGACTTCTCATGCACGTCAATCAGATTCTGGAGCAGAAAGTTATGGCTCTTTGAAGTTAGTTGGGTCTTAAAATTTACCCTCCATTGTTTGTGTTGTAACTTTCTCATAAAAGCTCCGTTTGACAAATGGTTTACATCGTTAGAAAGATCTTCTCTGAGATCGTTTATTTGAGCTATAGAGACATAGTGTACCTCGTTACACTCTATTCTCGTGGTTTTTGACTAGCTAAAAATGCTCTTAAGGGCCTCAAAAACACACTGCAAAAAGATGACGCTCAAATGATATAAAACGTCGCAGAAAATCGTTGGTTTTCTGTTGTTGTTCACCATCCAAATGAATTCAGACCCATAATTTCAACCTGTACACCCATATTTAGCATACACAGTAACACCACAAGGTAAATCATTCTCCGCGCTCCTATAATCATGGTGCATCACTTCTGTCGTGCCAATAACTGGCACGCACTACTTTTGTGTTGCGCACCAATATCCACCGTGCCCAGTTTTTGTTCTTGCACTATTACTTGTTGTGCACAATTTTTTTTTTGTATTGCATGCTGATATTTCATGCACATTTCATTCTACGTGTTGCACCATGCCAAAGTTTAGCAGGCCCCTACCATGGACCATTAGTCTACGTGCACCATTTACTACACTATCGTGTTACAACTTATACTCATATTGCGCACCCACCAACCAAACTCCTTTGTGCTCTGCCAATACTGTGCACACCACACGCATCATTATTATGTGTGTGAACACCACACAAACCGTTTATGCATATGCACAATGCATACTACTAAATTTAGCGCACACACCCGCACACCAACATTTTTCACAAGACGCCAAAATTTATTGTGCGCACCTGCAAACCAACATTTTTCTACGCGATGCCAAAATTTAGTGCATGCACCCACACAACAACAATTTTCTGTGCAGTGCCAAAATTTAACACAGGCACCATCACGCCAATATTTTTCCGCACAGTGCCCAATTTTTACATATCACAAGCTTTTTACTACGCATCATGCATTTTTAGTGCGCCCACCTGCGCACATACATTTTTATGTGAATCAATTCCTCGTGAATTACACTGCAGAAATTGGGGCTTTTTCCTAACCTTTTTCCCCAATTTACCATAGACATTATGAAACTATGAAATTTTCTCAATTTCACCTTGATAACACGCATTCAAACTCTGCAACAAGAAATTGTTGTGAGTTGACATTTCTGGAATGAATTTTTTTTTCCCAAACTCCATTCACGAATTGAGAATTTAATTATAAAACTCGCTCCACTGTCATGGCTTCACTGTCACTTTAAATTCGACCAATTCCAGGTCGAAATTTTCTAGAACATATATTAAATCAATAATATCTCACAACTTGGCTGAATTTCTCAATTTCTCAATGAATTTAACAATAGAAATTGGGGTTTTTTTTCCCAATTTCACCCAATTGTTGTTACTTTTTACCATGGATGCTCTACAAACTGAAATTTTTCTAGTTCGAAACCAATCCTCTATGAAATTTCTCTTCAACTCAACTTGCTCGGCCCATCCAGTTCCAGTGTTGAAAACTAAATCTCTGATACCATATTGTAACATCTTCGGCCACTCAGGCCGGGCCATGCTACACTAGAGAACACTTTCATTCTCTCTGTGGAACACACTGTAACATACCTGTTGGCACAGGGGCAGACCCAAGGTTCAACACTCAAGAGCGCACCAAAAAATCCCTAACTACCGACCCTTTCAGCAACACCTGTGAAGAAGATGAAGTCTCACCTGAGGTAGAGGCACAGGTGGTTGCAGGACTCAAGTGTCTGCAACCTTAGCTAGGACACAGATATGTGATTATCTTTCTTACAAGACACTTAGCATCAGTTATTTCCTAACATACACTCATTAATACACTTCGCAGAAAGCACATAGCACCGTAGTAATTACTCATATCTAGCACTTAGTAATGATAAATAGGTTACACTCAATAGATTAAGCACTTAGCATCTTATGTATCACATCTAGCATGCAGTCATATCCCATAAGAACAAAGCATCAATAAATCTATCTAAACATATCAGAGCACTTATCAAGAGAGAGACAAACACATCAACATAGTACACCAAGTTATTGTGGTTCACCCCCACCTTGGGGCTATGTCCACAAAGTCTTCTTTATATTATCTTGGTCAAGCAGTTACAACACGAAGCTTCAATGACCCTTACCTTGCACAGGACAAGAGATCTGTGCAACTAGCTAGATCCTCTTTCCCCGTGTAGATCCAAGCACTAAGCCTTCTCACACTCTGTGCACTCAACACTATTACAACACACATAGAGTACAACACGCATAGAGCTCTTATAGTCACACAGAATTTTGATCACATAGATCCAACTTATGCACTAAGCCATCGACTAGACAGGGCCTCTTTCTTACATGGCCTAGACCTTTATTTATACATAGAAAAAGGCCTAAACAACGGCCGACATCCCTTTCCCGTTACAATATTCCCAAAAAAACCCAAAAAGGTTCCACAGAAAGTGGCGAGATCCAATGATCTTTGCTTCGCTATGCACTCCATCTTTGACATGAAGTTGAAGTACCAAACGGTCAACTATGACCAAGTATTCCTCAAAACTTGGTCGAGGGCCAACAGGCCCCCAACAATCATTTATGACTCATCCCGAGTCACTCTTCTTTGGGTAAATCTTCTTCGAAGGCCTCAAGCTTCGCTCGAGCTACTTCTACCTATTTCTTTGCTACTGCTTCTTGCTTGACAAACTCCTGAATGAGTGCATTACTAACTCGTCCTTCTAAGCGCTGCTCTGTTGTGTTCACGACCTATTCCAGGTCTGTCCCTTGGCTCTAAATCTCTAAGAATAGTTGACATGCCCTATCCTGCAAAGGTTTAAGTGGTTGCGTCACTTCCATGACCTTACTCTGGATCATATGAATCTACTGCAGCATCACGCGCTTTTCGTCAAACCTCTTCTTTTTCTCTATGGTCGGTAGAGCCTTCAGTTGTAACTGTAACTTCTCAGCTTGGTACTTCGCCTCCTAGAGCTGTGACTCCAATTTATGAAATTCAGGGTTCTCAGATAGGTTCTCATGTATCTACGCACTTCTACTACTTAATTGCTTACATTCTTCAATGAGTGCCTTAATCCTTTCTATTGTACTTCGTGCATTCACTTCTTGTTGGTCATGTTCTTCTTGTGGAGTACTAAGTATAGCTTGGAGCTATAGTTCTACTACTCTTTGTTGCAGTTACTGAATGAATTCAACAAACTTCATTACTTGGAGTTCTATGGGTTCTTCTGCCTTATGTTCTAAGCTAGTCACAGAGCGAAATGCTCTATTGACTGCTTCTTCGATCCCGATTTTCTTCGCGAGAAGTTTCTCCTTCTCCTTTTGGATCTTTGCATGTTCTTTATCAAAATTCTCTTGGATGTCCTCCTTCTCTTGCTGTGTAGCTTGACGTTGCTCTATGATTTCCTTGTGTGCGTGATTTAGGGTCTGGGTGGCCTGCGCTGTTACTTCTTCTACTTTTCGAAGACGTACTTCGACTAGGTCGACAATTCTGTGAAGTTGAACTAACTCATCTCCTGCTTCGGGTGTTCCTTCTGGCATAGGCGTAGTGGACATTGCGTGATTAGACTGGAGGGCTCGTTGTACTCCTTGGAGCTCAGTTTCAGTTCTGATGTACATCGTTTCTTTCTTGGCCTCCTGCTTTTCTTTGATCTCTTCTATAGCTTCATTCAAAGTCGTGAGGAGAAATATGAAGTCATCTGGATTGAGCGTGGTCTTAATCTTGGTCATGGTCGCTTTGGATTTCTTGTTAATAGAAGACTTCAACAGTGATCCTTTTATTTTCTTTAGAACTTCGACTTCATCTTCTGGTTGTCGTTCAACTTCTTCTAAGTCTTCATCGTTACCTTCTTCATCTGGTGTGACAGAAGCTATCCTTACAAAGCGGCTATCCACTCTTGAACTTCTTCAGTTTTCTTCGTCTCCTTTGTCTTCTGCATCTTACTGGGCCCAAGTGTGTCCTGCTCAGCTTCTGGGCTACTGATATTTGAAATATCCACTGGATCTGCTGCAACGAGGAGGTCCACCAACCATTCCTTGGTGATATCTTCAAGGTCTTCTTCTGTCAGTTTATAATAGGACTGTAGTTGTTCTTGGTGCTCATCAACACGTGGAGTTAGGTATATGAAGTGGTGGTCCGAGCTGAACTTCATTAAGGGTATGAATCTGTGGAGTGTGTTTGGAGTAATGACAGGTGTGGCTTGTATCGTGGTCTTCAACTGGATCTTGTATCTGTGAAAGAGGGCATTGGACTGCCATTGCCTGCTCATATCTTTTGTGTACCATAATGTACTGAACTTCGCAGCCAATGGTTCAAATAGTAGGGTTTCAGGAAAAACGACATCCTTCGACATCTCCCATGCTATGAAGGAGATCAAGATGAGAAGCCAGCTGAAGTGGAACTCATATCCTTTGCCTTGCGCTTCTCTGCAATCCAATTCAGGTTCATCCACTAAGTACTTCAACTAGTTCATTTGGACTCCTTCTACGCATTTTCCCGCGACATCAACTACAAACCGAGATACTTGCGTCGGTCTGTTCTTGTGGACTAACTTTCCTTCGATCATCTGACAGGAAAGGCGCACTCCGCCACTGTCAATAGAGGTTACCTTGTAACCTCGCGCACCTTTTTCAACATTTCCATAGGCCTCTTTAATATTCTGTGAAAGAGTGCAATCCATGGTCTTTCTAGCATAATAGTCTTGCGGTTCAGTGCCCTACATGCTCAACCCATTGATCTGATTGATCAATGTCGGATCAATTGTTATACACTGGTTCAACTAGAGATATCCTCCATGGTAGCTCGCGAGTAGCAATTTTACGCAAGCGTTCACCTCCTGGTGCATGCCAACGTGTGGAATCTTCATTACATTAAGTAAGGTGGACTGCGCAAGGTTCATCGTCCATTGCTAAGGGACAATCTTGGAATTCTTCCCCTTTATCATTGTCAGATACTTGTTCGGGGAAAGCATACTGTAGGCTTTCCGGTCACCAAGGTTGAAGTCGCAAAACTTCAATGCTGCAAGCTTGGTATTCTCAGTGTGAACTGCATGCACACCCTTTGGTAGGTACGCAGTGATCATAAGATAGTCGTAATCTCAGGGCACACTATCATGGTTGATTTCACCTTTCAAAGGGCATATGTAAGAGGGCAATATGATCAGGATCATCTTGGTATTCGCGATGTCATATCTATGTTTAGTACATTTCTCGACATTCTGTCGGGATTGTCCAGCTCAAGCAATGGATGGAGAAGCTACTACTCCTATTGACGATGAGGCTTGGACTCCAGTGGAAATTCCTCTTTTCAACATAACTCTTTCAATTCTTAAGCTAGCGAGTACTTCTCTCACTGATTCTTCTACTGCGTTAAGCTCATCGAACATGTAAGATCATGATCACTTTCTCAGGTTGTCAGTGGGACAAAGGTACCGTAATCGAGTAGAGATCAAGGAGGGGTAGTCACTATTTCACAATGCGTGTATTCTGTGAGCTCAAGATCTCAATTGGAAAAAATGTCTTCCAGGCATGGCCCGATGGGATAAGTAAGTAAAACTGTAACAGACTTCTTGCAACGGATAAGAGGGTCCATTAACTCTTGATCTTTCCGATATGGCATATTCTAATGATTAGGTAACATGTCATAACTTTATTTCGAGCCATTCGGGCCATCGGCAGAATGGGTATATCATTGTCTAACGACTATGTTACTTCAACATGGCAAAGTGTCATATGTCATTTTTCTGCTATCCCGACGAAGCTCAAATTCTACATGTTTTCCTTCTGCGGGGTTTCTTCTGGAACGTTCTATAATTTCTCTAACTTCTCTTTCTTCTTCATGAGTTTTCTAGCCTTCTTCCTAGTGAGCTTCGTCTCGGTCATCCTTTTTTCATTCTGATTCTTTTCTTCTGTTGGCATGGTAACTTCGCAGTGCTGAGATTCTTTCTTCAGATCAATAGGTATTACTTGTCCAACATATTTTTTGGTCCTCTATGGTTCTTCTAGTGTTTTGTCAACTTCATCATCCAAGTTCTTGGGGTCAAGAACCCTTGATTTGTTCTCCTGTTCTTCAATCAACTACGTGATCCTTCTAGTTAGGAAGTCTCTTAACTCTTGTATCTGTTGTTCTGGGTCCTTTTCTGCTTCCTGTTTTTTGGCTTGATCTTTCTCAATCCAAGGTTTACCAAGTAACATAGTAAACAGGGCATTGTCCTCCACGAACTTAGCAATATCAAAATTTTCTTCGGTCGAAGCTCCATGAGAATTCATAGATATCTGAGTGAGCTTTCCACATATGTTTACCAGCTTTCCTTTGAATAACCCTATTCCTCCTAATGAAGGGGTCATGTCAAGTCTTCTTATAGCTTTCCAGGTTCCTTCTATCATAATGTTCACCTTTGTTTTTTCATCTAAAACACAGTCAATGTCAAAGTCTCCTATTCTCACTTCGATCTGTTCTTTCTTGTTGAATATATATGATATCCTAGCATGTCGGTGGTCGTTCAAGGTATCTCTCATATGTAGCAATATCGTTTCTGATTCTTTCCAGGTTTCTGCTATAATCTTGGTTTCTTGATCTCTTGCTTGCTCTATATTCAACTTTTCGAGTCTAGCAATCATTCTAGGGAAATCCAATACTTCATGGTCCATAGCCTTACAACAAAGACAACTGGGTCTTCACCTAGGGAATTACTTAGAAATATGTCCGGGCCTTCTACAATTGTAACAAAGAGTTAATCCTCTCTTTCTCTTCAATAATCCCCAACTTTTCATGTACTGTGTGCTAGGATCATAACGGTTAGCCTGGAAAAATTTCTTTCTAGGATCCTGCATCCATTGGTTAGTCCCAAAATTCTTTCTATGCATAGGTAGAACATATCTATCACTATACTTATCAGATCTATTCATATCAAACTTTATTTCATCTATTAATGCCCTAGTTTTGAATCTAGGAAAGAATCTATCAAACATACCTAGATCCATGCTTTAGAAACAAAATTTTTTTCACTTATCTTACTTCTATAGAGCACAAAGCTTCCAGATCTAAGACTTTTAACTATTCTTACCTTTATCAAAGCACAAAGCATATAGATCTTACCTTTTTCTTGCAGATCTAACCTCTTTTTCTTCAGATTTGACCTCTCTTCTTCATATCTGACCTTTCTTTTTTGGCACAAAGCTTCATAGGTCAAACAGAACATTGCGCACTAGGGGAACATGTCTACGCATAGAGCTTATTTCACACAAAGCTTCTTCTTCTTCAGTTCCCAAAAATCACGGTTCTAGGTCCTGACAATGGAACCATTTGTTGGCACAGGGGCAGACCCAGGGTTCAACGCTCAAGAGCACACCAACAAAGACCTCACTACTATCCCTTTCGGCAACACCTGTGAAGCAAATGAAGTCTCACCCGAGGTAGAGGCATGGGTGGTTGCAGGACTCAAGTGTCTGCAACCTTAGCTGGGACACAGATCTATGATTATATTTCTTACAACGCACTTAGCACCAGTTATTTCCTAACATACATTCATTAATACACTTCGCAGAAAGCACAAAGCAACACAGTAATTACTCAGATCTATCACTTACCAACGATAAATAGGTTATACTCAATATATTAAGAACTTAGCATCTTATGTATCACATCTGGCATGCATTCATATCCCATAAGCACAAAGAATCAATAAATCTATCTAAACATATCAGAGCACTTAGCAAGAGAGAGACAAACACATCAACACAATACACCGAGTTATCGTGGTTCACACCCACCCTGGGGCTATGTCCACAAAGTCTTCTTTATATTATCTTGGTCAAGCAGTTACAACACAGAGCTTCAATGACCCTTACCCTGCACAGGACAAGAGATCGACACAGCTCGCTAGACCCTCTTTCCCCGGGTAGATCTAAGCACTCAGCCTTCTCACACTCTCTGCACTCAAGACTATTACAACATGCATAGTGTACAACACACACAGAGCTCTTACAATCACACAGATTTCTGATCACATAAATCCAAATTATGCACTTAGCCACCGACTAGACAGGGCCTCTTTCTTACATGACCTAGACCTTTATTTATACATAGAAAAAGGCCTAAACAACGCCCGACATCCCTTTCCCGTTAAAATATTCCCAAAAAACCCCAAAAAGGTTCCAAAAAAGGTGGCGAGATTGCCCGATCTCCACTTCGCTATGTGCTTCGTCTTCGACAGGCATTTGAAGTACCAAACAGTCAACTATGACCAAATATTCCTCAAAACTTGGTCGAGGGCCAGCAATACCCAACATCCAGCTGAGCGATGCCACATAAATTTTTCGAACTACATGCAATTAAAATACACACACACACATAACTCTTGCAGAAATATATAT
>ML782561.1:345596-366539 GCA_009831015.1 Picea engelmannii | reverse complement strand
GACAATAAACATATGCATGTAGAATATAGAGGTAATACCCATAAATATATAGACAATTATAACCACAAATAGGATAACCCATAATATAAACACGTAAATAATAATGCAACATGTAAATTTATCACACAGTTGACACTTATCTTGGTAAGAATGTCACAAACTGGGTGACGACCTTCCACGAACCTCCCATCCTTAGACCACACCGCTCATCACTCTCAACAATGGGTCAACTCCGAGATGGGACTAAACTCCAACCGGGTAAAGGGAATCCTAATTAGGATAATGGTTCATAGACAATAGGAAATACTCTGTCACAGGTGCTAACTCAAACTGACAACCTACAGTCCCTCATTCCCCACATGCCTGTCCCACCCTAGAAAGTCTGCCCCTTCTCTTCTCAACAGTCCTTTGGCTGCCCCACTTCCTTTTTGGGCTTCAACAACAGGTCGGACAAGAAGTCTTAGAGCCCTGTAACTGTAGTGTAGCACTTCAAGAAATCAATTCCCAACAATTATCTCACCCAGAGAGAAATTACGCATGAGCCTGACAACCCGCTTCTTCAGTCCATCTCCCAAGCTAACCAACTACACAAACACATATGGCTATGGATACAGGTTTATATACAATGACAGGAAAGTATGGAGGATGGTTGACTATGTGAGTGAAAGATCATGGTATGGCTGAATGGATGACTGAATGATGGAAGGAATCCCGGAAAGAATGATGGGAAATGAACTAGGTCCAAACAATATGTATGCATGTCCCCAACATGACACTTGTCATGTTGGGAGATACTTTGGCCCACTTGTCCCCAACTTTAGAACTTAGGATAAAATAATTATCCATACTTTACGATTTAAGAATTATTAATATAATATTCCTTTTTGGCTTAAGCTCCCTAGCTTATCCCTTTTCCTTAACTTTTAGCACCCCCCCTTTCCCTAACTAGTGGATTTTAGTCCCACATACTCTTTTATCGTGGTCGATCTGTGTGCAACAATGTATTTTATATTAATGATGATACATATAAAAAACTAGGCACACTGGCCTTCAAAATCTAGGCTCTCTGGCCTAATACAAACATAAGCCTCCTAGCTTATAATACCTAGCTCACAAGCCTATAAAACACATCATATACACAAAGGCTCCTTGGCCTCAAAATCATGCGCATTTAAGTTGCTACACACGATATCTGGAATGTGCACACTTCCTCATTTTACTATGCAGTAAATGCGTGCACTATACCATGGAAGGTGCATACAAAAATGATGTCAAACAACTCACCAACTTACGTACATTTGTATTTACATTTACAGTTGGGTTCGTCCTATGGATATTACACTCCTCACTTATGCCCTTTAGGCAAATCGCACTACCACCAAGGTGAGCACTAGTTTTATTCCTTTCCAACTTGTTTATGATCAAGAAACCATTCTTCCTACTGATTTGTAACTTTCCTCCTTAAGGTTAATGCTACAGGTCGACGAATTAAATTCTTCTGATTTTTTTCAAATAATGAATGCACTTTTGGATTTACAGGAGAAAATGACATTTGTCTTGGATAATGTAAAGAGAAGACCACAGAATGTTAATAAATATTTCAATAAGAGTGTCAAAGCTGTAAAATTTAAAGACAATAAGAAGGTATTGTTGTGGGATTCAACTCATGTTGATAGAGGAAGGCATTCAAAATTTCAAAAATTATGGTTGGGTCCTTTTAAGATTGATTTTGTTCTGGGCGCAAATTCTTACATTCTAAAGGACTTATAGGAGTGATTGTTTTCCTACAACACTAATGGTTCCCACTTAAAGAATTACGTGGAACCAACTTGAAAAGTTTAACATTGTATGGAATGTTTTTTGTATTATAGTATTTTTCATTTCTATTTTTACATTTCTGTTTTTACATTTCTGTCATTTCATTTCTGCTTATTTCAATTCTGCTACTTCATTTTTGCTAGGACATTTCTTGCTTTTTGGTTTCTTTTGACTTCTTTTCTTGTCAAAATAAAATGTTATATAAATTTATCCACAACGAGACTTGTGAAAAGTATTTTTAATCAATAACAATCGAGTTACACAACTATCATGATGTTTGATCCATATTCGAATCCAGGAGCTTGATGGGGCTCAAAAAGGCCTAAAAATCAATGTTCTCATAACGACATCAAAACGGATGTGTGCGTAGGCCTCCTCAAGATGAACCCAATGCAAATTGAACGAGTTCAAACAGACATCATATGCTCCTGATATCACGTTCTGTTTGAAAAGTCAAATAGGTAAAAAGTTAACAGGTCAACAGTCAAAAAGTCAACGTTGACGTCATCATGCTGATGTGGCAGAGGTACAATTGATAGATCGTAAAGTTGATGTGGACCAACCAGGAGGTGACACGTGTCACCACTAAAAGGGTGACATGTGGCACACTCATATAGGTGGCAGGGACAATCAGTGGACACGTGGCAGACAAGTGTGCTGATGTGGCGGTTGCTGACTAGGCAAGGTACGAACATGTGGACCATCTGGAAGATGACAAGTGGCAAGGTATTGGTGAATGTTTTCATGCCACATGGCACAAGATTACTGGCTCATTTGGTTGTATGTTAAAAAATTATGGTCTCCCCAAGTTTTGAACTCATGACCTCCCACAGGATGTAACGCCTTGGGAATAGGTCGGGTGCCATTGCACCAAGCGTGTGACTTGGTATTACAAATCTGCGCACTTATATTTAAAGTGTTGAAGGGTGTTAAATGGGAGAGGAAAGGGTCGGGGATAGGTCCCAACCCCCGGTTTATTGTAATCCATGTAACCACAGTACTAAAGGGCACGGGTGCCATTCCGTTAAACCACCCGAGCGCGCAAGTGTAGCACCGGTCCCCAAATGACTCGGGGGTTATAAATAAAGGCCAAGTGCGAGAATAGGGAGCAGTACTATTGAATAATCATATGACCATAAATAGGCAGGCATGCTCAGTTTAGGGGCTTATCCCTATTATTATGGAATAAAGTGTTTTTTTAACCATATCTTATGGTTTTTTATTGATTTTATTAACAAGTTTTGGTTATATGGCCATATCTTGGTGGATATTGGGCCAAATTGAGTGCCACGAAAAGTGGGATGTTGGGATTTGATCCCTATCCCTCATGGATATATAAACTAATCCATTTTGATGTTTTAAATAGACAAGAAGCAGCAAAGAAACTTGAATCCAAGGTCAAGGTGTCTTGAGCAAGCAGAGTAGTTGAGCCTTTGCGGGCCATTTCTGGGAGCTCCGTTCATCTGATTTGGGTGTCGTTAGTTTTGATAACTTCATGAGATCTGGTAGAACATGACCAACTCATTGTTGTAACCTTTTAGCATGATCATGATCTACATATAAAGCTTCAAACATAAATAATCAAAGCCCACGAGACAAGGCCCAAAGATGTAGGCGATATTGTCGAACTCTGTTATCAACTTCTTGTGTACAATTGGTTGATGGTTTGCATTATTTGTATTATATGCTATTGCTCTTAATTATTTATGTGATCTGATATTCTCTTCATATTATAAGATTGTTTTTTTTCTTTTATATTCACATGCACCGTCAGAAAAAGGTCTTGGAAAGATTGAGGTCATAGTGTATAATTGCTAAGGTTCGATTTTCAGATCAATGTTCCCATTGAAAGCATCATTGAAATTGTTATCTGTTTCAAATGTTGTTTTACAAGATAGTTGGTTTTATCCCTCTTCTGCTTCCTTTTTCTTTCATCCATTTCAATATTCAAAAGAGCAGTTAAGAATTTTTTCTCCTTGAACTCAAGAACATTTTTTAGTTGAATGATTATTCTTACAGGGATAAACCCTCTCATACTTAACACTTTCCATGAGTTATTCCCAAATTCTCGATCATCTTTCCCTTAAATCCACTCACTTCCCCCTGTTTCATAATCATTCTTATTTATATCTTTTTGATATGATGTTACTTGGTCTATGAAACCAAACATTATGAGTTCTTAATCTATTGGAAACAGATTTCCCTGTGGAATCACCAGTTTGTTGACGATTAAAATCATAACAATGAATTCCACCCACAAAGTATTGCTAAAAGAGCTATTATTTAAGTATGATACTAATATAATACTAGTAGGTGGGACCCCCTTGTAGACTAGAGGCGCAAGGATAGAGATATTACACATTAATTGTTGTTGTTATGATGTTGCCTACATAGTCCTACATTTTTTATGATGTAGTCCGGGTTTCATTTGGCATGATAATAAGTGGATGATGCATTATTGTGGAATGCTTTTGGTAATCACTTGCGACACACAACAATTTATATAGGTATGAGGATCATGTTGTTTATAGTTTCTATGTTATAACCTTGTTACTAATTCTTATGTTGATTACTTAGCCACATATATGCAAGGGATACTTAATGGTAGCATTATCAAAACAAAGGGAAATTAGGGAAAGGTTCTGTAGTTCAAACAAAAGAAAAGAAACTATGTATTAATCCTTAATCTATAATAAAATACTATATGCAAACTTCGAATGAAGGAATTAATGGATACTAGTGTTAGTCCTAGCTATTATGTTATTTGTTTGGTTAATGGACTATGCAAATTTCATTAAAGTCAAATGGAGGTGCATATAGAAATGTTGATATGGATTATTATGTGGGTTTATGGAAAGAGGTAAACATATAAAATATCACGGGTGGTGCACTATGCAATAGATATGGTCTCAAATCTTACGATGGAATGACATTGGTTATGCATTGGTTATATGGTTTGATTTATTGGTGGATGTTATGCTTATTGGGTTGTATCATACTTGGAATTAAATGGGGACAAGTGATCTAAGCGACGTACATTTACTTACTTCATGTCACCCCAAACCTTCCCTATCGCCCGTCACACTAGCATTGTTGCATTGTGGAATTATCACTCTGTTGGTTGTGAAGCTCCACATTTTCAGTTTTTTGGAAAAGAAAGCTCAACCAACTCGTCATTTAAGCATTTTTATCACAAGTATGCTTATTTTATCTCCATCCATGATGTATTCTCTTTTTTATGAACCAAATGGTGGCTCTGTGATGCTTAGATTCTGTGTGTTCTTGAGATTTTCAACTGTGTAAAATGGTGTTATAGCTCTTTATGATGACTGTAAAATATTGGAAATTGTAAGCAAAGAAATGGGTATTATTAAGTTGCGCATTGGTTGTTTGCTCGGTCCATGTAGTTTTATTGATTGTTCTCTGTGGAATAATGGAGTCAGTGGTGCCATGAATCTCTGTGTATTATGGGTGAAGGTTTTTACCACTGATTGTATTTCAGTGGCTATCAATTATTCGTCGTTATTGTAGTCTTTATCTAGTTACAGAGTGATTGTTGACTGTTGGTGTGCTTCTTTTATCTAACTCCAAAATGTTCTTAATAGCCCGTTTGTGACTGTCTTTTCACTAAAATCTTGCCAAAATTCCAGTCTTGGTCACCTGAATATTAATGCAGGCCTATGTATTTAATGGATATCAGATGCGAAGGGTTTCCACACACCACTCCTATCATTCCCGCTGTAATGATGATTGTATACTGTCAATTATTTTTGAATGTTGTTCGGCTTTTTGGGTGTGGGAAAGAGACGTTATATCTCTCTGTTTTTTTTAAATACCTGTCACTGTTAAGTTAACCCTCGTCTCTTCTCTGCAAGTATTAGAGGCACCTGTGTGCACTGAGTTATTTTACTTTGACTGTCTCTTCTCTCCTCGGGCATTAAATTGTGGTTTCATCAATGGATTGAAGTAATAATTCAAAGGACTATGTGGCTCACTGTTGTTTCATTTCAAAAATGTATTTTCGCCTGTGGTTATTAATTGATGGTGAAATGGATATGAGTATTGGAAAACCGTCAACTCTCTTTGTTTTTGTTTAAAAGGACAAACATGATGGTGTTGCCTCCTTGCATTTGATTTTTACAGAGCCGACTTAGACTCAGACTATTTATGCTCTCCTCGGGCATATTTTGAGGTTTTTCAAGTGTCAGGTTACCAATTAATGATTATGGAATTTTAAAGAGACATGCTCTCTCATCTATAAACCCATCCCTTTTGGTCGAATTTATGTGAGGTCCTTCTCTAATGATTTTTTTTGAACAAATAAGAAAGGAAAGGAATGGTTTCATATACTCGAGGGATGTATTTCTATTCGTTATGGTTTCGATCACTATGTTTTATCCAACGTGGTATTGATTTCTTAAAGAGACACTTGTGTGAGTTTTAGCAAGCTTGATAAGGGTTCTGGAATGTCAAAAAGGTGTCTGTGTGTCAGTTTAGTTCTGTTTGTTTCATATATGATATAGTTATATTGCAATCATCGTGCAGACTATCAATTGTTTAAAAAATAAGTTATACGGTCCACAAAGATCAAGCTCGAGATTTATGTTTGGATTGACTGTTATTTTCAATTCAAGACTATGTTGATTAATATGATTGAAGTCATGTGAATGATCGGGCATGCTTTTAAGGATGCCCACGTTTTTGAAAAGACACATGTGTACATTTAAATTGATCCCGATTGTTGATTGGAGAACAATGATTGTTCAATGTTTATCATAGTGCATTATTGATTATTAGGGATAGAGGTTGAGCATATTGTTGTGCATGTTTTGATTATTTTTTTTTTTTAAAGGGATCACCGTTATAATAATCAGTACTGTTGAATGGAAAAAGTTTTTATAAGTTTTAAATGTAAAGACTGTTATAAGTTAAGGAAATATGGGAAATTTAATTATTGAAACATCAAGTAGTTTTTTATACAATTGAGGAATAGTAAATGTTTGTCTTGGAAGTGGATGTTTTTTGGATTAATTTTGAACAGAGTTATGATTGTTGATTTATTTAATTTATTTTAAGAAAAGTATCCATCTTACTCCCTTTCATTTTCTCACTTTTCATTCATTACAAGTCCCCTCACGATCCGATATTCATTTTGCATGCCTTGTTCTTAAAATTAAAGTAAAACTCTGTATTACAGTGATTAAGAAATAACACAGAGATGGATCACAACTGATATTATTTGGTTATTGTTGTATAGTTGATTGTTTAATGAATTGTTGAGAAATAATCGTGTTCTTACTCCGTTTCATTTTATAACTTTTTCGTTCAATACAATCCCCTCAGATATCTGAGAACCGTGATTCACCCCCTGCTCATGGACAATTATTAAATGAATTTTATGGATTAGATTGCATGGGTCTGATGTGATTTCTTAGCCAAAATTTGTTTCATATTAAGAGATGTCATGTATGGTTTGTTTAAGAAGCTAGTTGCTAATAAACGTTGCATACAGGATGAGATTATTTAGCATAGGAATTCATGTAAAAAATAACAGGGATAGAGGGAATTGGTGTTGGAAGATTGGTTGTTGTCATTGATGTTAACCCTAGTCATGGGTTTTGGACCACAAGATTGATGAAGGTATTTGGACATGAAGGAAAATGCACATGAAGATACAACACCCATGGATGGATAGTATACATCATGTTGTTTTTGGTGGTATGTTTCATGTCACGTGGATCCTCATGGTTGAGGAGAAACTATTTTTTGAAGATGACAAAGTGATTTGAAGAAGCAAGTACATGTAGGCCCTGAAGATAATTAAAGAAAAGAATTACAAAATAAGAAAGTGTCAGGTCGGCCCTAATGTTAAAAGAAAGTGACATAAATGGTATAAATAAACATCATTATACATTCATTTGATACAAGTCAAATTTCATAGGAAATAAGAAGAAAAGAAGGCCGGATTTCAAGGGAGGATGAAGTCTTTTGGTGATGTGTTCTAAGGTATGTTATTTTCAGGTCATCTTACCATCTTTTCTATAACTATTTTTATATAATGATTCAGATGGTGAAATTGCTATAGTATTGAGAAGACATATCAAGTTACCTCTGGTAAAAAGTTCAACTCTTGATTCACAATAATTATGGAGATACACTCTGTGGGAGATAGGGTTTGTGACTAGTCCTGAAGCTAGTCAATAAACAGGTGTTCCGGGTAAAAAAATCATAACTTCTTCATAGAGAATCCAAATGAAGCGGGACAAATTTCATTGGAAATAGTACGGATCGTATTTTCTTGTGTGCTTGTTTCAAAATTGGATGTTAATTATTGAGTGCAAGGCATTCTGTTCAAGTTCACTCTCCTGAATAGACCAGAATTGAATAAAGTCTACCATACTTTCTATAACCTCTTTTTGGGTAGGATTCAAGGAGTGAAAATTTTTAGGACTTTCAGAGAATACATTGAGTAATATTATATACAAGATCATAGTACTCCAAGAATTGAAGAATTGCAGAAATTGAATAAGTCTTAGGAAGGATTATCAGGTTCTATGTGATGATTGGTTGATGGTGATGATTTAATGTAAAGTTATATTATCTCTCATATATTCTTGGGTGGAAGGAATGGGAAAGGATGGAGAGTTCAATTCTCTCTTGATATTGGAGGATTGTATCTTCCTCTTAGAGGTTTATCCCTCCCTTTACATTTGGAAGCTGTAGCAACCTTTGGAAGTCATTACTTCCCTTGAACAATAACTATTGATTATTTCTCATATATTGTGCATGGTGTATTATGTTGTATTGGTGTAACTCTTACACTATTGTTCATTGCTCATTAGATATATTTGAATGGTTTATGTATAAATTGAAAAAGGTTTTAAATTGTAGTTGATACTGATTCACCCCCCTCTCAGTATCAACAATTGGTATCATAGCGGGTTACCTTCAGTACAGTTTAACCACTGGAAGGAAGATCCTAAGAAGAAATGGAAGACAAAATTCCAAATGTGATTCCACCATTTGATGGAAGCAATTTTGAATATTGGAGTAATAGAATGGAAACTTACTTGAAATCTCTTGGGGCAGATGTTTGGTTCTCAGTTGCTTCAGGATACAATTCTTTGAAGAAACCAAAGAATGCAGCTCAGAAGGAAGCAAAAAGGAACAACAAATTGGAAATAGATACCATCCTAGATGGATTGATAGATTCAGTGAAATCCAAGGTGGGATCATGTGCATCATCAAAAGAGCTTTGGGAAAAGCCACAAGACCTTTATGTAAGGGAAGACACAGAAGAAGAAGAAGAAGTTGAAGCAAATTACAACATATTAGATTTCAAAGAAGAAAATAGAGGTAAGTTCTTTTTTTTTAATTGTGAAGGAGTAGGTCATGTTGAATTTGAATGTCCTCATCCAAGGATTGAAAGAAATGACACTAAAGAAGAAAATTCCAATGAAGAAGAAAGTCATGAAGAAAAAAATATTCAACAAGAAGATGAGAAGCTTAAAAAGTTGAAGCATGTTGAGATTGAAAATAGCAAGCTCAAAGACACGCAAATAAAACTAAGAAGTGAATTGGGTAATTGTCAAAAGACAGTTGTAATCTTGAAGAAACAATTAGAAGACTTTGAGAAACTAAGAAAAGAAACCATTTCCTTGAAAACTCTACTCGAATAAGAAAAAAGAATAGGAGAAGTAAGGAATGTCCAAATGATGAAGAAAGAAGAAGATTGTGAGAAACTTGAGCAAGAAGTTGTCTCATTGAGGAAGAGCTTAAGAAACTCTCAAGTACCAAAAGACTTAAAACATCTTGGATGCGTGGGTGAAGATTCATACAAAGAATATGCAAATACCAACAAGAAGGTTGAAGAAAGAGTTACACAGACAGTTGATGAGAAGTGGACCAGGATACCAGAAAAAAGGAATGATTACAAAAGAGATGAATATCCAAGAAGGCCTCCTACCTTCAGGAATCAAAGAAGCTTCAATCAGTATGAAGGAAACTACAAAAGAATAGATCATGAACCCAGATGGACTACATCACAAAGAATCCCACTTACTCCAAGGTATCAAAATTTCTTTCTTGGTCATTGTTATACTTGCAAAAATTTTGGACACAAGGCAATTAATTGCAGAATCAATGAAAGGAACACATACGCAAGAAACATGAATGGTGTAAATAGAAGATACGGAAATAATCATGGATTTTTCAAAAGAAGTTATAATTCATTTTCCCCATTAATGGACACAAATATTACATGCTACAAATGTAATTATCTTGGTCACCAAGCACGAGATTGCAAATATATGAATGAAGATTTCCCTATGCCAACCACAGTATGGAGAAGGAAAGAGATTCCAAACAATGAAGATTTTTGAATAGCATTGACCGCTGAAGATTGTAAAGAAGAAGATGAATGGTACATAGACAGTGGATGTTCTTCACACATGACCAGGGATCAAGACAAATTCATCATCTTGAAAAAAAAGGGTGGCAATGTTGCATTTGGAGATGACTCATATACCAAAATACTTGGAGAAGGTGTAGTAGAGCTTGGAAGAAAAAATTTAAAAGCAAAGAATGTTCTATTGGTTGTAGACTTGAATAATAATATACTCAGTGTTAGTAAAATGTGTGATCAAGGATACACTCTTACGTTTGATTTCCGAAAATGTAAAATCAGAGAAAATAACTCAGGAAGATTGGTTGCAACTGCAACAAGAATACCTAACAACATATACATCCTAGACATGAAGAAGAGAGAGAAGACATAAGCCATGCAAAAGGATTCTAAAGAAGAAAAAATCCCAAAGACCAAAAATAAGGATGAAGTATTATTGAGTGCCACATGTTCAGGGGGAGCAACGCCAAAGAAGAGAGTTACATTTTTCCATTAAACTCAGGGGGAGAAGCCCTAAACTTTGCCATTGATGTCAAAGGGGGAGAGAAATTGGGATAATGATGATAGGGGGAGCATGAGTTTTGCTATCAATGACAAAGGGGGAGATTGTTGGAAGATTGGTTGTTGTCATTGATGTCAACCCTAGTCATGCGTTTTGGACCACAAGATTGATGAAGGTATTTGGACATGAAGGAAAATGCACATGTAGATACAACACCCATGGATAGATAGTATACATCATGTTTTTTCTGGTGGTATGTGTCACATCACGTGGATCCTCATAGTTGAGGAGAAATGAATTTTTGAAGATGACAAAGTGAATTGAAGAAGGAAGTACATGTAGGCCCTGAAGATAATTAAAGAAAAGAATTACAAAATAAGAAAGTGTCAGGTCGGCCCTAATGTTAAAAGGAATTGACATAAATGGTATAAATAAACATCATTATACATGCATTTGATACAAGTCAAATTTCAGAGGAACTAAGAAGAAAACAAGGCTGTATTTCAAGGGAGGATGAAGTCTTTTGGTGATTTGTTCTAAGGTATGTTATTTTCAGGTCATCTTACCATTTTTGCTCTAACTTTTTTTCTAGAAAGATTCAGATGGTGAAATTTCTATGGTATTGAGACGACATATCAGGGTACCTCTGGTAAAAATTGCAGCTCTTGATTCACTATAATTATGGAGATACACTCTATGGAAAATAGGGTTAATGACCAGCCCTGAAGCTAGTTAATAAACAAGTTTTCCGGGTAAAACAATCATAAATTATTCATAGAGAATCCAAATAAAGTGGGACAAATTTCATTGGAAAGAGTACTGACTTTAGTTTCTTGTGTACAAGTTTTAGAATCAGATGTTAATTATTGAGTGTGGGGCATTCTGTGCAAGTTCAATCTCCCGAATAGACCAGAATTGAATAAAGTCTACCATTCTTTCTATAACCTCTTTTTGGGGAGGATTCAAGGAGTGAAAATTGGAGGTGTTTCAGAGAATACATTGAGTAATATTATCTACAGGATCATAGTACTCCAAGAATTGAAGAATCGTAGAAATTGAAGAAGTCTCAGGAAGCATGATGAGGTTCTATGTGATGATTGGTTGATGGTGATGATTTAATGTAAAGTTTTGTTATCTCTCATATATTCTTGGGTGGAAGGAAGGGGCAAGGATGGAGAGTTCAACTCTCTCTTGATATTGGAAGATTGTATCTTCCTCTTGGAGGTTTATCCCTTCCTTTACATTTGGAAGCTTTAGCTACCTTTGGAAGTCATTACTTCCCTTGAACAATAACTATTGATTATTTCTCAGATATTGTGCATGGTGTATTATGGTGTATTGGTGTAGCTCTTATACTATTGTTCATTGCTCATTGGATACAATTGAATGGTTTAAGTATAAGTTGAAAAAGGTTTTAAATTTTACTTGATACTGATTCAACCCCCTCTCAGTATCAACAATTGAAACTAAGGGCCTAGAAGGCCAATATTCTCAATACATTTCGATGCAGATCCTCAAGAATAAAACCAACTCTTCCAAACTATATTTTTCAATTGGATTGGACAAGGGGTAGTCCAACCTAGACCAGAGAGGCCTCCCTTCTAACCCCAACATGTCCCTAGTATCCCTGTTCCCCCTCATGTTTCATTGCAACCTGAAGTTCCCGAGAATGACGGATGGAAGGAGATTGTTCACCCAACATTCTCCCAACATCATGGTTGGACAATTTTGTCTCTACCTGCTCCTCCTCCATCTGTTAACCCAAATGTCCAGGTTTCCCCTGCACACTCACTTGTATAGTCCTCCATCACAAGAAAAAGACTCAAAAACAAATCCCACACCATGCGTGACAAAGGAAAAGTTGTTACTACCCCCTCCTCTCCCTCAAGTGATTCAATCAAATCTGTTTCATCTTGCATGCACTTGAAATATGATTGTTCTCGTGTCATTAGTGAGATCAAGCCTCAAGGCTCTACACATCCTAAGGCTAATTCAGGAAAGTCAAAAGGGGATAGCATCAGCAAAGGGGAAATTGCCTTTCAAAGTGGAAAATACGGGTTTTGATTATACTTTATTATTGTTTTATTGAGAACAATGGACTGTTGAAGGTTTTGGACAACATACTATTTTTGGGTTTTGATTATACTTTATTATTGTTTTATTGAGAACAATGGACTACTGAAGGTTTTGGACAACATACTATTTTTGGGTATTTTGGATATTGTATGTTTGGATATGATTTAAAAAATCATTGATCTTTAATTTTCAAATTATGGAAATGATAATGGGAGCCACGAGGAGGGATGTGTCTGATTATTGTCTAGTTGTGTTTATTTTTGTTAAGAAATTAAAGGGAGTCACAATGGGTCCCACCTACTAGTTATTATTTATTAAAAGACCCTTATTATTATTAATATATTAATTCTTCCCCTAAACTAAAAGTTAGTTGGTTTTTAGTTAACTTAACTAAATGAAGTAGATGAACTACTTCAACTAATTTGGAATGCATAAAATCCAAATGAGAAGGAAGAACAAGGGGAGAATAGAAGGAGAAAGCATACTAAGGTTTTCACTTGAGTTTTATTGAGATAGTTCAATTTTTGTTCATTATTCAATTCATTAAAAGCCTAATTCTCTTTTATGACAGCAAGGTTCTATTGTAGACAATAAGATTGAAAGCTAAATTACATAATTGAGACACTTGTTTTCAGAGGTGTTGATCTATATTTGATAGTCTGTGTAGACTTATCTGTTTATGAATTAAATTTAATGTCTGATAAAGGATATAGTGCAGAGTCAAGTGGGCAACAATGTGTGACAAGTTGATCCGGATTCTAAAAGTTCATTTTTTACTTCCTCTTTATGGTTTTCATGAGGGATATCTATGTTTGACTTTGGTCCAAACTCCCTCAACAATTTTTGTAAAGAGAATGATTCTTTTGATTATAAGTGATTTCTATTCTGTCTCATCTATGTTAATATGTGACTTGGTATTTTTTCTTGTCTCCACATTTACTTTTCCATCTGTTAAATTAAAAAAATTATATAAAAATATTGAATTTTGCAGCAATCTTTTATTTTAAAAAATCATCCTAAGCCCTTGTAACTAATACTTGTGGATTGGGAAACAATGTTTGAGGCTATAAACATAGGGTGATATTCTCGACTATCTTTCCTTAGCCAATTAAGATTAAATAATGCTTGAGTAAGATAAATCCATATCTTTTCCTCAAGAGACCGTAGAGCAATAAAATAAGACAAATGCAGAAATAAAAGGCAGAAGATACACAATACAATAGAGACATAGATATATGTGGTTCACCCAGTGTGGGCTACCATAGAAATTGCCAGGTCATTCATTTCTATTATCCAGCAAATGAAGGGATACAACCTACAACACACCCTCTATAACTTCATCTTCTTTCTCTCACATTCTCCTCTCTCAGAATACAATATTCTCAATGATACATAGCCACAATAAAATTCTCTTATAAAAGAGGGTTTCCTTCTAGAGAAAAAAGTCGTAACATAACTTCTACCTTCATATCTATGACCTTAAAATGAACAATCGAGATTTACTATGAAATTACAATATACATTTATAAGGAAATTTTTCCATTGGGGGCTTTGCCCCCAAACCCCCACCCAGGGTCCACTTTCCCCTAGACCTCGTAGGGGGGGCAAGACTCCTACAACCCCCCTGCGTGGAGGGGTGTACAATATTCTGGGGTGTATAATTTGCATGGGGTATAAACACGACTAAAAAAGAAGACCTATAAAACATGAAGATAATCATGATCCACAACCACCACGTTGTTGGTCCCTATACTTTGTCGCACAAATCCAGCCTCAAATGTACTTAATATCAACATATCCAAGTAAGGTTTTCATGAATGATGACACTCTCGTTGTTGACTATCCACAGATGTTGTCATCTTCTTCAAGGATTTATGTGGAGAATCCTTTGCAGAATGAGTCACCACAAGGATGGTGACTTCATAACAAATGGAAATGGATTTTCTAATTGGAGAGATGACCTTACTTGACTGGATCTACCATTTCTCTCTCCCATACCTCGTCTATCGATTTGGTTTTTCGCCTCCATGTACAAAATACTCTCTCCAATGCTTCTTCTTGAATAATTCTGGTCTGAGGAAGCAAAGAGTATATCTGGTGGAGAATGGATGCTTCTGGTGGAAAACTTCGGCCTCTTGGCCATGCACATGGCATTCCTTCCGAACAAAATGATCAACACCTTTGACCTTTTCTCTCTCCAGTGTTTCCTAGGATGAGGTTGCCTACACCCCCTAACATCGCTCTTCTTCTCTAGACCAACGACCTCACGACTCTAGATTCATAGGCTCATTAGCTTGGTATTTCTCCATTGCTAGACGAACATTGAAATGGCTTGCGGCCTTTCACATCCCCATTAACTTGCGTTCTCCCTTCCTCAGCTTTCATTGACCTTCACACGACCTCATCTCTAATACCACTTGTTGAGATCGTCGCCAGATATTAATGAATAGAGAAAAAAAAAAGATAAACCAATCATACAACAAACACAGATAGGGGGAAATGATATCATTTATTGCTCAGTCAACAATCAATAAATGAATTTGCAAGTCTCATAGAAACACCTCACATGCTTCTACATTTAAACAAAAAATACTCAAGCATATGAAAAGTCAAATTCTTGAGGAACTAGCCACAACATGTCAATGACAAGTATGAGTTGTCACCACCCAACTCTCATGTACCAACATTGGAAGTTGCATGAACTTCAACAAGAACATGTGTATCTTCACACCAAACACAAAGGTTTAGAACTTTAACTTGAAGAATGACATATTTTCTCGATGTGGATTAAATAGCTTTATAACTACTCTTTTTCCACATGGATTTTAATTCTAATTCAATAAAAAAAATCCACCAAAAATCATAATTCCACACTATAAAAAGAGTTCCACCATAAGTGAAACTATGCCTTGAAGAGTATGGCCTTCTCCATGATAGACTCAAAAAACTTAAACACAAGTAAAAAAACAAATTTTAAAAACATTTCGATCTATTAAATCTTTATTTTTGGTGATCATTGGATTCCCACATAAATCAAGAGAATGGACAATTGTATGGTCTTTATAAAAGGAAACCAATATCCATAATGGTTGAGAAGATGTGCTTCTTCCTAAAATGTCACAAGTTCAAATCTAAATGGACTAGGATATATATACCTACACCTACAACACCTATAAATTTAAGAGTATCTATATCCTCGAACACAAATTGACTAACACCTACAAATTGAGTATCTAAATGGACTAGGATATGTATACCTACACCTACAACACCTACAAATTTAAGAGTATCTATATTCTCGAACACAAATTGACTAACATAATCTATGGATACCAAACCATAAGCTACCAAATTATATGCTCCAATCAAATCATTCTTTCATCGGATGCCATTATCTATGGTGCCTAGTTATTGCTCTTACTAACATGTGATGGATCTTGATATCCCATTTGCGACATAAAAACCCCACTTCGATGATATGAATAAAATCATTTTTTCACCTGATGTCATTATGTATGGTGCCTAGTGGATGTTGATATTCCATCTGCTACAGTAAAAATCATCAAAAGCAATGATTAATCATTGGTTATAATTTTCTCATAATTTTCTAGGAGATGGTATCTACTACAGTAAAGCCCCACTGAAACACTTAATCATTGGTTATAATTTTCTATGAGATGGTCTCTACTACAGTAAAACCCCACTGAAACACTAAGACAACATTATAAATCCTGTATTGAATCTCTATCTAATTCTCAACCGAACCAGCTCGTTTGGAATCCAAATACACAGGTACGTGCCTTCATTTCAAGACATACTGGCTTTCTCCAAACGCATGATCCTCTCCTCACAATGGAAGTTGTTGCAACTATACTCACCATTATTGCTGCAACTATACTCACCGTTATTCTTCTTCTCCTTGCTATTTTTCTTGTGGTAACCCTGCTTTGGAAACCTTCGCCATGTCTGAAAACTCTGGGTGAGAAGCATGTTCTAATAACAGGAGGATCGACCGGTATTGGCCTTGCTATTGCCAAAGAGGCTCTAACTCAGGGAGCTTTCGTTACTCTGATACCCAGAAGCTCCGCCAAACTGGAGAAGGCAATAGACAAGTTGGTCGATAATAGAACTGTCAGTGCCGATAGAATATTCACAATGGTACACGTTTATGTTTTTCTCATTGTGTCTTTCATTATTGGAGTTCGGTATTTGCTGGGCTGAAGTAGTTAGGACTTTTTTTTTTTCGCAGATATCTGATGTGGGTGACTATGAAACTATTTCGGATGCAATAGAACAATCGTTTCAATGGAGGGCTATTGATGTGGTTGTTTGCAATGCTGGGTGGGCCAGAGTCGGATATATAGATGAAATTCCCATTAAAGATTTGCATGCGGTAATTAACACAAATTTATCAGGGATGGTAAACACTCTGCATGTTGCTCTTCGCCAGATGAAACCCTAATGGCGTTGATGATCATATAGTATAGTATAACATAGCAGGAAACCCTAATGGCGTTGATGATCATATAGTTTAAACACTGTTCCTTCCAAACTCTTCATATCTATTCATTTACATACATAGGGCCTTGTCTTTTATCAGTATTATAATACATTATTTTATTATAATAGCCTCTACGGGTTACGAAATGCATTTTTCTTAAACCTCTATCAGTTTCTAAATAATGCACTTTGTTTATTGTTCTGAAAAGCCTCTATCTCACTCTTTAAAAAGAATGCATGGGCTCTGTTCACCGATCTGAAAAGCCTCTATCTCACTTTTTAAAAAAATACACTTTGTTTACTACTATATGTTAGAGATAATGCTTAATCCTATTATTAGAGTTTAGGGATTGGATTTGGTTAGTTGGAGGATGTTGAGATATTTTCTTAACCTCTCCCTCAAAGAATGAAATTAGTTGGATCTAAGTCCAGCTATATATATGTGTATTGTGTTCAATAATATACAATTACAATTATGTATTTATGTGTAATCTGTCTAATGGCAGCTCTCCTTGTTTTTAAATCTATACACAAATCTGAAAAGCCAAACTATTCAGCCTATGAAGGGAATCAGAATGGTCTTTTTTGCCTTGCCTAACTCTTCAGCCTATGAAGAGAATCAGGATGGTCTTTTTGCCTTGCCAAACTCTTCAGCCTATGAAGGGAATCTGGATGGTCTTTTTTCCTTACCAAGTCCGATTTCCTGGGTAAGATTGTGACATGTTTAGCTGGGAAAAGGTCTGTAGCCATCGCCACAATAGCGAGTAAGGTCTGGATGGAAAAAGTTCTTCGCCAAACTGTCAACAACGTTTTACCTTAACATTGAGTAACAACGTTTTACCTTAACATTGAGTAAGGGTATTCATCAATACATTTCTTTTAAATGAGTCTGTCACTTTTCAAATGAGTCGGTCACTTTTCAAAGCTCCACAAAAAAATTCGAACTTAATATGTAAAAGGCAAGGGTTTCTATGACTTTATCCGTGGACAATCTTAAGACTATGTTTTTTGTAGTTGTATTTGGAAAGACTATGTTACGTTTTTGTAGTTGTATTTGGAAAAAAAAAAAAAAATCTTGAAATTTATTTTTAATTTTTTTTAAATTATAAAGGAGGAAGAGTTATATGTATTTATGAAAAATCATGCTTAAAACAACATGGAAGTCACAGGTTTTTATTTAAAACTTTATAGAGTTAAAAAAAAACAAAAAAACTGTCGTCTTAATGTTGCTTATAACACAATTTCTTAAAGACTTTTGAAAAAAATCATAAAACTACTAATTATAGAACACCTTACCTTCCAAAATAAAGTTTATACAAACATTCAATCACAAAATTTTATGTTTATAACTGTGTTGGACTCAACCTTCCAACAAGTTTTAGCATAGTATAAAGTCTTTTAAAAGATTCCATTTCTTTTTCAGCTAAGTGAAACCTTATATAAAATTATCATATGCAAACTTTTGCCCATATGCCAAAGATAATTATGTCAAAATTGCTTTAATTTTGTATTTCGCTAAACCACACTAAAAATTGAGGGACCTCCTACTTATTAGAGTTTGATCAATGACTTAAAATGTGTCATTTTTTCAGGAATAAACCAAGAGCCAATTGACTTCTTCTTCATTGTTATCACTAAGAACCAACATTCCAATTAACTTCCTTAGTTATAGTCAATTTAAGATATCTTAACTCCAACTTTTCTCAAAACTTCAATTATAGTCTTATGTGCTTCAAATAATGTTAAAGCACATCATCATCATTATTAGCCAAATATAAATGCCAAAGAAAATTTCAAGTTCTGTTTTTTTAATTTGATTCTACTAAGTTGGACTGCAACAATTCAACTCCTATGCAACTTTGTACTCACTTATTGGGACCTTTTATTCCTATCTTTATTATCATCTTTCCTTGGCATATATGTCTTATAAATGATGAACTCGATATTTTAAAAGACATAGTCTGAATTTAATCTCCTTAAATCCAATCATTGAATAATATTATTTTGAATTAATCCATTTAACAATATTATTTTGAATTAATCATATATGTTTAAACCTTTTCCAATTTTTTCATATTTAATTCTATTCCAATTTTTTCATATTAATTTGATATATAAAACTTTGTATTCAAAATGTAATTATATATTTCTTAATTTATCTTTATGTATCAATTTAATATAGAATTAAATTTTAATTTTAAAACTACATTATCATTATTAAATATTATTTTCAAAAAATTATATTAAAAATTCAACCATTTTTTAAATCACACCTATCAATTTTAAAATTATTTTAAATCTTTAATAGAAGAACTTAAAATTAAAAGAGTTTTTTTGGAGATCCTAAAGGATTGCATACAATATTCATATATTTATATTTATGAATGCCTATATATTGCAGGTACTCTGCATACTAACATACACATTAAAACAAACCTATGACAGTGTAGCACACACCATATCCATATATTTATATGTATATTTGAAATCTTAAATGTAAGGTATCATTGCAGGTGGTATAGAGGCTCACGGAGAGATATTGAAGATGTTGAAGGTGATTGGCCTGTACAACCGCAGACAAGCAGAGACATCTGAAAAAGTTCCCAAGTATATATTGGAAGCAGCTAAGAATGGAAATTTTTTGTTACATCTCAGATTACTGGCTTCACGCTATCAACATTATCTCGTGGATTTATACCTGCAGATTCAGTTGGAAGGGCTTTCATAGAACTGGTTTTGTATGTACCTTTCAGAATTTAATATTGCTGCCATTAACATTGTTCTACGTGCCCGCAAATAAAGAACTCTGCTACCTTAGCCAAAGTTGTTTGTCATTTTAATACTGTAATTTAATGATATTAGTAGTTATACCTGAAGCTTTGGCTAAAAACAGAAGCGATAAACATTTTTATGTCGAAAGAGACTAAACCAAATATATGGAATCCAGGAGAAATATACTAATTTAAATATTTTTACACAAAATATGATATAGATGTATCAAGGAGCTTAAGAGGTAGGTGGTAAGTCAATGAAATCATGTTTTTACAAATTCTTTGTTGAAAAGAGATCCCTTTGTTGTTATTATGCGTTACAGATATTGTTATCATTATGCCGTAATAGTGTTGTAAGGTCATGCTAGTACATATTTGTTATAAAAATATTATAATTTTATATGATATAGATGTTATAATGTAAAATAGGGTTAGTGGCACTAGCATAGGATGGTAAAAAAAATCATTAATATAGAACATAAATAATTATAATATCAGTTAAAAAAAATTACCAGCTTGCTTCCAATTTTTTGAGGTGCAGATCTTTTTAAGTGTATAAAATTTGGGGAACTCTTTACCCCTAAAGAGATTTGATCTATTTTGATGCTAGAATTAATGCTCACTTTAGAGACTGGTTTGAGTTTGTTAGATCTAGTTGGTTGTGGGAAGATCTTCTCCAATTATTAGTTCCTATTTATGTGTGTGTGGTTGAGAAATTCCCTCATCAGATTGTTATGTTTTTTTTTTGTTTGTTAATTTGTGCAGGACCTGCGATTAACCTGTGGCTTGAGAAACCGCGACTCAGGGGCATCTAAGCCGTCAAAATCACCCGGGGATCGCACCCGGCCTGAGCCACACCAACCCTTAACATG
>ML782561.1:307284-335657 GCA_009831015.1 Picea engelmannii | reverse complement strand
TGATATTCCATCTGCTACAGTAAAAATCATCAAAAGCAATGATTAATCATTGGTTATAATTTTCTCATAATTTTCTAGGAGATGGTATCTACTACAGTAAAGCCCCACTGAAACACTTAATCATTGGTTATAATTTTCTATGAGATGGTCTCTACTACAGTAAAACCCCACTGAAACACTAAGACAACATTATAAATCCTGTATTGAATCTCTATCTAATTCTCAACCGAACCAGCTCGTTTGGAATCCAAATACACAGGTACGTGCCTTCATTTCAAGACATACTGGCTTTCTCCAAACGCATGATCCTCTCCTCACAATGGAAGTTGTTGCAACTATACTCACCATTATTGCTGCAACTATACTCACCGTTATTCTTCTTCTCCTTGCTATTTTTCTTGTGGTAACCCTGCTTTGGAAACCTTCGCCATGTCTGAAAACTCTGGGTGAGAAGCATGTTCTAATAACAGGAGGATCGACCGGTATTGGCCTTGCTATTGCCAAAGAGGCTCTAACTCAGGGAGCTTTCGTTACTCTGATACCCAGAAGCTCCGCCAAACTGGAGAAGGCAATAGACAAGTTGGTCGATAATAGAACTGTCAGTGCCGATAGAATATTCACAATGGTACACGTTTATGTTTTTCTCATTGTGTCTTTCATTATTGGAGTTCGGTATTTGCTGGGCTGAAGTAGTTAGGACTTTTTTTTTTTCGCAGATATCTGATGTGGGTGACTATGAAACTATTTCGGATGCAATAGAACAATCGTTTCAATGGAGGGCTATTGATGTGGTTGTTTGCAATGCTGGGTGGGCCAGAGTCGGATATATAGATGAAATTCCCATTAAAGATTTGCATGCGGTAATTAACACAAATTTATCAGGGATGGTAAACACTCTGCATGTTGCTCTTCGCCAGATGAAACCCTAATGGCGTTGATGATCATATAGTATAGTATAACATAGCAGGAAACCCTAATGGCGTTGATGATCATATAGTTTAAACACTGTTCCTTCCAAACTCTTCATATCTATTCATTTACATACATAGGGCCTTGTCTTTTATCAGTATTATAATACATTATTTTATTATAATAGCCTCTACGGGTTACGAAATGCATTTTTCTTAAACCTCTATCAGTTTCTAAATAATGCACTTTGTTTATTGTTCTGAAAAGCCTCTATCTCACTCTTTAAAAAGAATGCATGGGCTCTGTTCACCGATCTGAAAAGCCTCTATCTCACTTTTTAAAAAAATACACTTTGTTTACTACTATATGTTAGAGATAATGCTTAATCCTATTATTAGAGTTTAGGGATTGGATTTGGTTAGTTGGAGGATGTTGAGATATTTTCTTAACCTCTCCCTCAAAGAATGAAATTAGTTGGATCTAAGTCCAGCTATATATATGTGTATTGTGTTCAATAATATACAATTACAATTATGTATTTATGTGTAATCTGTCTAATGGCAGCTCTCCTTGTTTTTAAATCTATACACAAATCTGAAAAGCCAAACTATTCAGCCTATGAAGGGAATCAGAATGGTCTTTTTTGCCTTGCCTAACTCTTCAGCCTATGAAGAGAATCAGGATGGTCTTTTTGCCTTGCCAAACTCTTCAGCCTATGAAGGGAATCTGGATGGTCTTTTTTCCTTACCAAGTCCGATTTCCTGGGTAAGATTGTGACATGTTTAGCTGGGAAAAGGTCTGTAGCCATCGCCACAATAGCGAGTAAGGTCTGGATGGAAAAAGTTCTTCGCCAAACTGTCAACAACGTTTTACCTTAACATTGAGTAACAACGTTTTACCTTAACATTGAGTAAGGGTATTCATCAATACATTTCTTTTAAATGAGTCTGTCACTTTTCAAATGAGTCGGTCACTTTTCAAAGCTCCACAAAAAAATTCGAACTTAATATGTAAAAGGCAAGGGTTTCTATGACTTTATCCGTGGACAATCTTAAGACTATGTTTTTTGTAGTTGTATTTGGAAAGACTATGTTACGTTTTTGTAGTTGTATTTGGAAAAAAAAAAAAAAATCTTGAAATTTATTTTTAATTTTTTTTAAATTATAAAGGAGGAAGAGTTATATGTATTTATGAAAAATCATGCTTAAAACAACATGGAAGTCACAGGTTTTTATTTAAAACTTTATAGAGTTAAAAAAAAACAAAAAAACTGTCGTCTTAATGTTGCTTATAACACAATTTCTTAAAGACTTTTGAAAAAAATCATAAAACTACTAATTATAGAACACCTTACCTTCCAAAATAAAGTTTATACAAACATTCAATCACAAAATTTTATGTTTATAACTGTGTTGGACTCAACCTTCCAACAAGTTTTAGCATAGTATAAAGTCTTTTAAAAGATTCCATTTCTTTTTCAGCTAAGTGAAACCTTATATAAAATTATCATATGCAAACTTTTGCCCATATGCCAAAGATAATTATGTCAAAATTGCTTTAATTTTGTATTTCGCTAAACCACACTAAAAATTGAGGGACCTCCTACTTATTAGAGTTTGATCAATGACTTAAAATGTGTCATTTTTTCAGGAATAAACCAAGAGCCAATTGACTTCTTCTTCATTGTTATCACTAAGAACCAACATTCCAATTAACTTCCTTAGTTATAGTCAATTTAAGATATCTTAACTCCAACTTTTCTCAAAACTTCAATTATAGTCTTATGTGCTTCAAATAATGTTAAAGCACATCATCATCATTATTAGCCAAATATAAATGCCAAAGAAAATTTCAAGTTCTGTTTTTTTAATTTGATTCTACTAAGTTGGACTGCAACAATTCAACTCCTATGCAACTTTGTACTCACTTATTGGGACCTTTTATTCCTATCTTTATTATCATCTTTCCTTGGCATATATGTCTTATAAATGATGAACTCGATATTTTAAAAGACATAGTCTGAATTTAATCTCCTTAAATCCAATCATTGAATAATATTATTTTGAATTAATCCATTTAACAATATTATTTTGAATTAATCATATATGTTTAAACCTTTTCCAATTTTTTCATATTTAATTCTATTCCAATTTTTTCATATTAATTTGATATATAAAACTTTGTATTCAAAATGTAATTATATATTTCTTAATTTATCTTTATGTATCAATTTAATATAGAATTAAATTTTAATTTTAAAACTACATTATCATTATTAAATATTATTTTCAAAAAATTATATTAAAAATTCAACCATTTTTTAAATCACACCTATCAATTTTAAAATTATTTTAAATCTTTAATAGAAGAACTTAAAATTAAAAGAGTTTTTTTGGAGATCCTAAAGGATTGCATACAATATTCATATATTTATATTTATGAATGCCTATATATTGCAGGTACTCTGCATACTAACATACACATTAAAACAAACCTATGACAGTGTAGCACACACCATATCCATATATTTATATGTATATTTGAAATCTTAAATGTAAGGTATCATTGCAGGTGGTATAGAGGCTCACGGAGAGATATTGAAGATGTTGAAGGTGATTGGCCTGTACAACCGCAGACAAGCAGAGACATCTGAAAAAGTTCCCAAGTATATATTGGAAGCAGCTAAGAATGGAAATTTTTTGTTACATCTCAGATTACTGGCTTCACGCTATCAACATTATCTCGTGGATTTATACCTGCAGATTCAGTTGGAAGGGCTTTCATAGAACTGGTTTTGTATGTACCTTTCAGAATTTAATATTGCTGCCATTAACATTGTTCTACGTGCCCGCAAATAAAGAACTCTGCTACCTTAGCCAAAGTTGTTTGTCATTTTAATACTGTAATTTAATGATATTAGTAGTTATACCTGAAGCTTTGGCTAAAAACAGAAGCGATAAACATTTTTATGTCGAAAGAGACTAAACCAAATATATGGAATCCAGGAGAAATATACTAATTTAAATATTTTTACACAAAATATGATATAGATGTATCAAGGAGCTTAAGAGGTAGGTGGTAAGTCAATGAAATCATGTTTTTACAAATTCTTTGTTGAAAAGAGATCCCTTTGTTGTTATTATGCGTTACAGATATTGTTATCATTATGCCGTAATAGTGTTGTAAGGTCATGCTAGTACATATTTGTTATAAAAATATTATAATTTTATATGATATAGATGTTATAATGTAAAATAGGGTTAGTGGCACTAGCATAGGATGGTAAAAAAAATCATTAATATAGAACATAAATAATTATAATATCAGTTAAAAAAAATTACCAGCTTGCTTCCAATTTTTTGAGGTGCAGATCTTTTTAAGTGTATAAAATTTGGGGAACTCTTTACCCCTAAAGAGATTTGATCTATTTTGATGCTAGAATTAATGCTCACTTTAGAGACTGGTTTGAGTTTGTTAGATCTAGTTGGTTGTGGGAAGATCTTCTCCAATTATTAGTTCCTATTTATGTGTGTGTGGTTGAGAAATTCCCTCATCAGATTGTTATGTTTTTTTTTTGTTTGTTAATTTGTGCAGGACCTGCGATTAACCTGTGGCTTGAGAAACCGCGACTCAGGGGCATCTAAGCCGTCAAAATCACCCGGGGATCGCACCCGGCCTGAGCCACACCAACCCTTAACATGGTTGGATTTTTTGTCCCCGCAGGTTTCGAACCGGTGACTTTAACATCACGGAGTGGCTTAACAACACACTCCGTCACCGACTGTCCTACACCTCGGGGACATCATCAGATTGTTATGTTGTTGAGGAGAAACTTCTTGTATAAATGTGTGCTTGATTAGTAAAATATGTAGAATATATTTTTGTGTGAAGATGTCTACTCTACAAATTTTTTTAGTCTTGATAGATACCAAGTTAAATGCATCTAGGTTGTTTTATACTTATCATAGAGCTCTAGTACATTAATCATTAGTCCAAGGCTATACCAAATCCAAATGTTTCTTTTTATTGGGGTAAATGTTTTTTCTTTGCAATGTAGATTCTAGTTACTAGATATTGTTGTATTTGGACCTGATGTATGGAAATACTAAAGTGAGAGTTCTTCATTGATATGGTTGTATTTGGGTTTTGGGTTACGTGGGAATATAAATTTGTTGGGTCTGAACACATTCTAATTTTGTAATGAATGTTATGTTTATTGGATGGAGTTTTGTAATTCTTGAGCTAGTGTTCTATAATTTATAAGGAATGAGAAATTTATATGGATGCTCAATTTTGATGATATCAATCTACTAGTTGTTGCAGGGACATTGATAAACATGATCGTCAAATCCCTAGGCTATAAAGGATATTGGTTAGGACTAGAAAGTAATGTATGTAATCAGAAGCAATTTCAACATTTCTGTACAAATTGATAATACAATTGTTCTTCTTGCTTTGATTATGGTTTTTTCTCTTATTATGAGAATCAATCCCACATAATTTTTTATGTTCATGAATTATTTCTTGCTTTGGTGTTTATGGATGGTTTCATTGACATTATTTTGAGATAAGTAGGTGTTTATGGATGATTTCATTGGAGTTATTGCGAGATAAGTAGTTAGCTAATGTATGTTTTTCACAATTATTTGTTGTATTTTCCTTCACTGAATAGTATTGGGTAACTAAAATAAAATTAAAGTTGTGAAGTTGTTGATTTGATATCTTAGCTCTCTATTTCTAGTTTTGTGTTAAAATTGGTGAGTTACCCTTGAAAATTGTCGAGAATGTGTTGCATGTCAAACTAAATTTTAGCCTCAACATTTAAAGAACATTAGGAGTTCAAACACATTTCAAAGTGATAAGGAATACTACTAGCGAACCTTAACAAAGGCTTTGTGGTAGGGGGAACCCCAACAATGAATTTGAAGACCATTGTATGTATAATGGTTTGCAAGAAAAGGGCCTTAGAGCCTAAGGTTACTCCAAAGGAGGTGATTGATAACCAAACTCCCTCGAACGAGACTAAAGATTAGAAATCTCAGGGGTTCGAAAAGGTGAAAGCGGAGAATAAACCCGAATCCTTTTCACAAAGGATGCATCCAAAATAGTCTAGCTAAACTCCGAGGACTGAGGAAAAGGTTACTATTTCATGTTTCGATAACTGTACAATGATATATTCTACCTCGAACAACAAAGATGGATGATCTACGATGGATCTACCCCGATACCTAAGGCACCTTATAAAATGAGTCTACCCGAATTAATGAAACTGAAAATTTAGCTGCAAGAACTGCTAGATAAACAATATATCAGACCAAGTGTCTCACCTTGGGAAGCACCGATTCTCTTCGTCAAAAAGAAATATGGGACCTTGAGACTGTGCATTGACTATCGACAACTAAATAAGACGACGATCAAGAATACATATCCTTTACCGAGAATTAACGATGTGTCTGACCAAGTTCGAGGAGAAAGGATCTTATCTAAGTTATATTTAAGGTTTGGTTATCACCAAGTCAATAAAAGAAGAAGATACAAACAAAACAACATTTAGAACACATTACAGACACTATGTGTTTTTCATGATTCTGTTCGGTCTTATTAAGGCACCAACAACCTTTATGTGTTTGATGAATAGTATATTTAGTCAATATCTCGATAAATTTGTGTTGGCGTTTATCGATGATAATTTAGTTTACTCAAAAATGGAAGAAGAACATGAAGAGAATTTGGAAATATGATTGCAGACCTTCAAGAAACATAAGCAAAGTTTGGTAAGTGTGACTTCTACCAAAGAATGATATAGTACTTAGAACACGTGATTTCTAAAGATGGTATTGCAGTTGATCAAGAAAATATAAAAGCCATTATGGAATGGCCTATCCCTAAGGATGTAGCAGACATCATATCATTCATGGGAATTACTGGTTATTACCGAAGATTTATCGAAGAATTTTTTAAGATCGTGTATCCAATTACATCCCTATAGAAAAAAGGAATAATATTTACTTGGTCACAAAAGTGTCATGATAGCTTTGATAAATTAAAAAGACTTTTAACTACAAAACCTATCCTAAGGGTAGCGGATCCCAATCAAGATTTTACAGTTTGCGTTGATGCTGGGATAATCTAGTTGACAGTCTTATGGTGGGGCCGAAAATGCTATAGGAAATTGAGAAAATGGTAAAAAGGGTACAACAAAATTTAAAGGAGGTCCAAAACCAACATAAAAGATACGCATATTTAAAAAGGAGACACGGGAAATTTCAAATTGGGGACCATGTGTATCTAAAAGTCAAAGCAAGGAGGAGCTCTATAAAGATAGGAAATTGTTTAAAGTTGGTTCCCAGGTTTTGTGGCCCCTTATATATTTTAACTCGAATCGAACCCACAACGTATCAGCTAGCATTTCCTGCAAACCTAAAAGTTCATAATGTTTTTTATGTTTCCTTATTAAAAAGGTATATTCATGATCCTACTCACATCATTGATTGGAACATGGTGCAGGTGGAACCAGAAGGCGATTTCCAAGAGGAACCTCTACACATTCAGGACATGAAAGAAGAAGTACTATGGAACAGAGCCATGACCCAGGTAAAAGTGCAATGGAAGCACTTTAGCCCTGAGGAGGCCACTTGGGAATTAGAGGAAGATTTGTGGAAATATTATCCAACCCTATTCTGAGAGAGGAATGAACATTGAGGACAGTGTTGTACTTAAGGGGGAGAGGATGTAATATCCTCAAATTTTAGAATATTAAATTCTAAGTGAACATTGAAATAAAATTATGTTTTTGGAAAATTCAGATTTGGAAATTATTTTCCATTTATGGCAAATCCATATTTGGAAGTTTGATTGTTGTAATTAATTATTTGATGACTATTGGGCAAAGATTTGACTTTCCCAACTATCCTCTTTTATTTTGACACATGTGTAAGACAAAATTTTAATAAATTAAATGATGGAAGACAAATGGAACAACCAGGTTAAAAACAGTTGACCATGACTCCATGAGTGGGGAATAGGTTTGATTTAGCTCAAGGATAATTTTTACAAGTGGAAAAAGTGGAATTTGACCACTAGCAACCCCTAAAAAATAGGGATTTGTAAAGCTGTGAATTTCCCCAAGGAGGGAAGGAACGACCTAGAAACAAGGATGCATATTAAAAACAACATATGGATAAGGCAAGACATTGCTTATTATGTTGGGAAAATAAAATTGTTTGTTGTTATAAACATTGTTAGTGTGAGAAAAATGATTTTTATGATATATGGATGGTGACGATAGCCAAGGAGGATCATTCAGTTTTCCCTTATTGACTCATGGTCAGGCTAGGGAGTGAGCAAGACAAGTGAACTTGGTTGTTATGTTCTGTGGTTGGGTGGAATGTGGTTATTTCATTTGTATTCCAGCATCAGGTTTCAGATATGTATCTCAACTTGTATTCCTTTGTCAATGTTATATTTATGGTTATTATTTGCTAGGAATATGTTAACTGTGTATGCATATGTGAAATCAATTCTGAAGGGACTATATGACCATGTTTTACTATGGCTTATCATAGTTAAATGGTACTTGGAATATTTTGTATTTGAAATGTGATCGTTATACATAGAAATTTAACTATATGTGTGTGTGTGTGTGTGTGTGTGTGTGATCATACATACATAAATAATATAACTATTTTTATGTTCCTATTGGCCATTGAATATATATATTTTGAATTGCTATTCAAATACACAAACACCACAGAGAATAGATAGAAAGAACAATAGTCCAAATACATTCTTTACTACCACAGAAATATAGTGACTTCGTAGAATTCAAAGTATCTTGCAAAAGAAACCATTGTATTCAATCAATCCTTATTCAAAATATTACATTTTGAGTACCATAGACAAAAAACTCCACAACCTCTTGTATTGTAAACATATCTCTAAGAAAGTATACACATACTCTGTATGTAACCGAAGTTAATGCGCGCATAGGTCAGTCAAGGAAGGACATGGAACTCGAATACCTTTCATGGTAAGAGGCTTCCTTCTTCCGATTACATCGACTTGCATAACCTGCAAAGGAATTAAAATGACGGTTTAGTAAATGTGATAGAATTTTAATTCTATGGAAATCAAACAACATAATAAGCCAAGGACAAAAACTTAGCTTGAGTCCCGACGAAAACCAGATTGCTTTTTGTTTCTTGTGAGAAAATCTGTCCACGATCCAGGAGGAGGAGGAGTGGAACCAAAACCAACTAATTGGTACCCTCGCAAAATAGAAGGGGCTCATCATTAATTTCATATATCCATGCATAGAACTTTTTATTTGTAAAATAGAGGAAGCAATAGTAAGCAAATAAGTGAAACCAATTATCATCAAAATAGACCATCCATAGAGTGATAAAACAGGAAGAACATAATAATAGTTCTCCAAACCATGTATAGAGGACCAAATAAACAAAAGGATTCGACTGTGGCAAGGTCAATGACTAAACAAAACTACCAATTAATTCCCCGAGATCACATAGTTGGAATTTCCGATTTTGGGTAATGATCACTCTGAATAATTATTAAACTAATAAGCATTGATAGAGGCACATAATATGAGATTTGAGTATATTCACAATATATGGATCATTAATATTGAATATCATTACAGAAAGGTAAAATACAAATGTCCGAGTGCATAGAAATTTATAGTAAGAACCAAATCCGTAGGTTAAATTCTAAACTGTGCAAAAACGTGTTCGATCCCTATGACTTTCATTCTACATACATTCAACAAATGATTAAACAAGGATACCCTGTCTTTTGCTAGTGCATAGTGGTCGACATAGTCAAGGCCTTTCGTATATGACATAATATTATAATTGTATCATACGAGATATCAAGGGAAGTATGTTTCTGAAGTGGGCACAGGTTAAACCACGACTCTTCCCGACAAAGAAATTATTACATCCAATAGATACAAACAAGTGTGTTTTTAGACGAATAAGATCTTGTTAATTGATGCTGTCCACTCACGGCAGTGGCATCTCCCACCATGACCTTTCTTTCACACGGCCCGAAGAGTCAAGGACTCTTCCAACTCCTCTCGGGAGTTCTCTCTCCCCACAAGTCTCCTTCGACGATCTCCCCTTGGCTTCTCGGGAGATCGGGTTTCGCGGTATCGCGAAACTCGTTCACACAATCTCGTGCAACTCAAAACCCTGAACCCCTATGGGTCAACGGTCAACACTTTCGTGTGTCGGGGATTTTCCTATCAGGAAACCGGCACTTGCGATGTCGCAATACACTTGCGCCACAAAAATTCGAGTCCCGAACTCCGATACAGCGACACTTGTACTTCACTAAATCTCGTGGTCCCACCATGCCACGTCACCATTGGGAATTCGCAGATCGCGAATCCACGATGCAAGTTTTTCTTGATGTTGAAAACCCCGATCTCTTGGGATCTCACGCCACCTGTCCTATGGAGATCAACGGCTCCGAATAACTCGGGAAATCGCGACTCGCGATTCCAACGAGTCTACGCCTCACCTCGAAAAACGCCGAATGCCGATATGCGATGGTTCTTGCTTCCCTGCCTTGAATATTTCCTCTGCTTCAAAGTTTTTCTCAGCTCGAATCCTCACCTGGGTCTGTTCCCACAGTGTTCACAATGGAACTATCCCTCCGGAGCTTGATTCCTCTGACTCCTTCAGAGAATTCTCACACGCTCCTCGCGCTCGACCCAACAACTCTCAAAGTGTTGAGTTCTTCCAGACTCTGTGCACTTCCTGCAACAGTAGTCTGTGCCTTCCTTTGCTCAACTCAGCGGCTGAAACTCCAGGTTTGACCTACACTCCTCTGCACGGCTCGAACAACCCAATTCAGCTTCTGGGCATATGAGAATAAGAGTTTATCTGTTGAGCCTCATCAACGCACTCTATGCAGATGAACTTCACTGCACTCTATGCAGGAATCTCCTGGCTCAGACAGAGAAACAATTGAAACTCATTCTCCTCTCTTTCTCTCTCAGATTTCAAATTCAATGAAGAAATCACATACACAACATATCAAAGCAAATGCATGACAGAAAGAAACATCCATGAGCATAATATCAACACAGAGAAACAACACAAACCATGAAGCTGAATCAAAGACTCTCTTCTATTAATTCAATCTGTACATGGGTGTTCTTCACAAGTTCTCTGCTCTGCTCTGCTTGCTCCTGTTTGATAATGAATGATACAATAATACAAAGGAGGGTGCCTATATTCCGTTTTCCCTCTCGAAATCTGAAACTATCAAATCTACAATAAATTCCTATCTAACAGCATTAAAACTAATAAATTCCTTCCTATCTATAATACAACACAAGTGCGCTTCATTACATTAACTCATTAATGCTTGGCGCAACAAATATCAAGGTAAAATTCAAAAAGAAGTTTGCTGGCTTGTCCAGCTGTCTTTCCCTGCTTCATGCGCTGGTTCGCTTGATGAGTGAGCGATGCTCCTGCATCATACTCCTCGGCTCAAAATATTTCATGGGCTCCTGTCCATGAGCTCCTGCACAGTGTGCCCATGCTTTTGTACCACTGCTTCTATTTCCCAGCTAGCATCCTCCACTGGGTGATTCTTCCATTTCACCAGGTATTCAAAATACTATTTTCTCCTGGTCTTCCTGCCTACTCTTTTATCCAGTATGCACTCCATCTGAGGCTTCTGTGCAACTGGTAATTGTTTCTGCCACTGGACCACTGGTTCCTCAGTTCCAGTGTCTGCTTCTCCAGCCCTGTATGGGTATAAATCTGAAATATTGAATATCGGAGATATCCCGATGCCCTCCGGCAACTCAAGCTCATATGCATTCTCTCCAAACTTCCTTAGGACTTTGCATGGCCCAATTTTCTTCATCTTGAGCTTGTTGTATGTTCCCCTTGGGAACCTTTCTTTCCTTAAGTGTGCCAAAACCATATCCCCAACTTCAAACTGAAGTTGTCTCTTCTGCTGATCGGCTCTACGCTTATACTCCTGATTTGAGTCCTGCAACCGCTGCTTCACCTTTGTGTGAAGTTCTCTCATGGCTTCAGCGAACTCTTCAGCACTTGCGCTGCTAGTTTTAGCCTGTCCTAACTCCCTGAGCTCAGAAACTCCCCTCGGCTGTGTTCCATACAAAATCTGGAATGGGCTTCTTCCTGTACTCCGATTCACCGAATCGTTGTACGCAAATTCTGCCTGTGGCAATATCTGGTCCCAATTGCTGTGGTGCTCGGTCACCAAGCTTCTCAGTAAATCCCCTAGAATTTTATTTACCACCTCTGTTTGGCCATCCATCTGCGGATGATAAGCTGAGCTAAATGCCAAATTAGTTCCCAGCTTCTTCCATAGTGTCCTCCAAAAATGACCTATGAAATTCGTATCCATGTTCGAGACTATGCTCCTTAGCAATCCATGCAATCTGACGATTTATTTGAAAAACAGATTCGCGATGTGGGTCGCATCGCTGGTCTTATGACACGGTATGAAATGTGCCATCTTCGAAAACCTGTCCACCACCACAAAGATGGAATCAACTCCTCTCTGCGTCCTCGGCAGTCCTAGCACAAAATCCATGCTGATGGCTTCCCATAGCCTTTCAGGTATAGGCAATGGCTGATAGAACCCGGTGTTCTGCTTTCAGCCCTTCGCATGTTGACATATCCTGCATCTATCAACAAACCTCTTAACATCAGTGCACATCCCCGACCAATAATATGATTCGCTCAGCTTGGCGAATGTCTTATCATGTCCAAAATGACCTGCTAAGCCTCCACTGTGTTTTTCCTTTACCAAATTCTTCCTCATGGAGCAATTTGGTATGCACAGCTGATTGCCCCTAAACAACAATCCTTCCTGGATCATATATTCCAGCCATGGACTCAGATCCTTGAGAACTAGGTTCTTGGCTACGTCATAAGCTTCTATGAAGTCTGTATCTCCCGCATACATGTCCTTCAGATTTTCAAAACCCAAGGTTTTGACTCTGAACTCCTGTAGTAACAAGCATTTCCTGCTCAAAGCGTCAGCCACTTGGTTAGCAGTCCCCGAAATGTGCTTGATCACAAATGTAAAATTATGCATGTACTCTACCCATTTCGCATGCTTCTGGTTCAACTTCTCATGTTGGCTCACGAACTGCAATGCATGATTATCGCTATACAAAACGAATTCTTTGGGTATCAAGTAATGCCTCCACTTTTTCAATGCCTGTATGATGGCATAAAACTCTTTTTCATATGTGGAGTACTTTAGCTTTGCATCATCCAGCTTCTCGCTGTAATATGCCACTGGTCTGTCATCCTGACTCAAGACCCCTCCAACAGCATACCCACTGGCGTCACACTTCACCTGAAATGTTTTCTGAAAGTCAGGCAACACCAGAATTGGTTGCTCTGTTATCTTCCGCTTCAACAGATTGAAGCTCCTTTCAGCCTCTGCTGTCCAGTGAAAAACTTTATGCCGTTTCTTCACTGTGTCCATCATTGCTACGCTAATTCCACTGAAATTCCGAATGAATTTTCTGTAGAAACTAGCCAAACCATGGAAAATCCTCACCTCAAAAACATTCCTTGGCGATGGCCAATTCCTGATCGCTTCTACCTTTTCAGGATCCATCTTCAATTCATTCGCCGAGATTACAAAACCCAAGTAAATGAGTTCTGTCTGCATGAATGAGCATTTCTTCATATTAACCAACAACTTCTCCTGCTGTAGCCTTCTCATCATAATGGCCAAGTGTCTCAAATGTTCCGCGTTGGTCTTGCTGAAAATTAGTATATCATCCAGATACACGACCCCAAATTTGCCAATGAATTCCCGCAGGACTTCATTCATTAGCCTCATGAATGTGCTCGACGCGTTTGTCAAACCAAACGGCATGACCAACCATTCGTACAAACCCTCATTTGTTTTGAATGCTGTCTTCCATTCATCTCCCTCTCTCATGCGAATCTGATGATATTCGCTCTTCAGATCAATCTTTGAAAAATAATTTGCCCCACTTAGGCAATCCATCAGATCATCCATTCTCGGCAGTGGAAATCTGTATCTGATGGTGATTTTATTTATCGCTCTGGAGTCTGTACACATCCTCCAGCCTCCATCCTTCTTCGGACTCAGTACTGTCGGAACAACACACAGACTCAAACTCTCTCTGACCAGTCCTTTATCCAGTAGATCCTGTACCTGCCTTTTGACCTCCTCGTTCTCCTCGGGTGTCAATCTGTATGCTGCTTTATTCGGCAAACTTGCTCCAGGTATGAGGTCTATGTGGTGACTCACACTCCTCATCAGTGGCAACGAACGAGGTAGTTCGTCCACGATGATATCAGCGAACTCTCCCAGCAGTTCCTGAATCTCCTCTGGCAAGTCGTCCACCCTTGTGCTTGTCAGGACAATTCTCGGCTTCCTGACAACAAAGAATTGTGGATCTTCATTCTTCTCCATTTCTGTGAGAAGTTCCTTCCCACTCATGAGAAGTATGGTGTTGTTTACTTCCGGCTTCACTTCTTTATCTTTTATCGGAAGCAATCTATGGGTTCTCCCATCCTTCTCCAAGGTGTATGTGTTCATCCTTCCATCATGAATCACATTCCTGTCATACTGCTATGGTCTACCCAGCAATATATGACATACATCCATGGGAATAACATCACACAGAATCTCATCATGATAATTCCCAATCTTGAATTTAACTAAGCATTGTTTAGTGACACTTACCCGGTGTCCTTTCTGTAACCACGAGACTTTATGTGGACTCGGGTGCTTAGTTGTTTCTAGCTCCAACTTTTCCACCATCTCGGTCGAAACGAGATTATCGGTGCTCCCACTGTCAACTATGAACTTGCATTTCCTGTCCTTGGCTGTGCAAGTCGTTCTGAACAGTCTGCTCTGTTGCACTGAGATTTCCACCTCTTTCTTGGGTGTGAAAAGAATTTTATGCATCCCTAGCGATCTTCCGCTATCTGCATCTTCTGTCTCAACATCACGCCTCTGCGCTTCAGTGATGTGAGTTTCACTTCGGTCCATTTTCCTATCTGGACAATCCACGGCTTTGTGTCTGTCTTTCCCACATGTAAAACATGTGATGACTCCTCCTCTGCCTCTTCCTCTACCTCGGGTACGAGGAAATGTGTTCACATCGGCATATCCGCCACCCTGCTCTATATGTTGCCTCCTCGGCTTAGCATATTGCTGCCTCTGTTCAGCTTGTGGCTGCCTCTACTGTGAGGTTCCACCTCTCTCCATCTTACCCTGAGGTTTCTTCCACTCCTCCTTGGGCTTCTGGAATTTTTCCTGGGCGATTTCCTTGCCTCTTGGATGACTCCTGCCTCGCCCTCACTGTCCTTGCTTGCGGCTCAGCTTCTCTTCGGCTTTTAGAGCCATCTGGTATGCATCCTCAACTGTTCAGATGGTAACCATGCTCAATTCATCCTGAATGTCATACCTCAGACCATTCAGATACCTCGCCACCTTTTCATTATCGCTCTCCCAATGACCAGCTCGAATGTTGAGCCTGTAAAACTCTTCGGTGTACTCCTTCACCGTCATCAACTTATGTCTCAGGTTCTGCATACGCCTGAACAGGGTGATCTAGTAGTCGCTGGGGATGAACTTCGCCTTCATCTTAGCGATCATCCTGTCCCAGCTCTTAATTTTCTGTTTTCCTTTGCAGCACCTATCAACTTGCAACTCATCCCACCATAAGGCTGCATGTCCCTTCAACTTGGTTACAGCATGCCTTACCTTCTTGTCCTCTTCTATATCCTCATAATCGAAGTAGGTGTCGAGTGCTTGGATCCAATCCAGCAACTCTTCTGCATTCAAGCTTCCCTCATAGACAGGAATGTCCATCCTGGTCTTTGAACTCATTTGGGCGATGGATTTTATCAATCACTCCGTTGATGCGTCCTCTGCTGTGACCTCTTCTGCATGTCCAGCTTCTTCTTCCACCTCGGAATCACTGAACTCTCCAGTGCCAGATCCACGCCTTTGGGTGGTCTCCATCTCCTCAAGTCTCACCGTGAGATCTTGTATCTGTCGTTCCATCTCTGGGTTTCCTGCTGGCCTTCCTCTCCTTCGGGCATCCCTGTCTTCTTGATTAGGTGACTACCTTTCTCTTCGAGGCGGCATGATGGATCCACTTCTCTCTACTACCGGAACAAAGAGAACTCTTCTCCGGCTCTGATACCACTTGATGCTATCCAATCACGGCAGTGGCAGCTCCCACCAGGACCTTTCTTTCACACGGCCTGAAGAGACAAGGACTCTTCCAAATCCTCTCGGGAGTTCTCTCTACCCACAGGTCTCCTTCGACGATCTCCCCTTCGCTTCTCAGGAGATCAGGTTTTGCGGTATCGCGAAACTCGTTCACACAATCTTGTGCAACTCAAAACCTCGAACCCCGATGGGTCAATGGTCAACACTTCTGTGTGTCGGGGATTTTCCTATCGGGAAACCGGCACTTGCGATGTCGCAATACACTTGCGCCACAAAACTCCGAGTCTCGAACTCCGATACAGCGACACCTGTACTTCACTAAATCTCGTGGTCCCACCATGCCACGTCACCGTCAGGAATTCGCAGATCGCGAATCCACGATGCAAGTTTTTCTTGATGTTGAAAACCCCGATCTATTGGGATCTCACGCCACCTGTCCTGTGGAGATCAACGGCTCCGAATAACTCGATAAATCGTGACTCGCGATTCCAACGAGTCTACGCCTCACCTCGACAAACGTCGAATGTCGATATGCGATGGTTCTTGATTCCCTGCCTTGAAGATTTCCTCTGCTTCAAAGTTTTTCTCAGTTCAAATCCTCACCCGGGTCTGTTCCCACAGTGTTCACAACGGAACTATCCCTCTGGAGCTTGATTCCTCTGACTCCTTTAGAGAATTCTCACACGCTCCTCGCACTCGACCCAACAACTCTCAAAGTGTTGAGTTCTTCTAGACTCTGTGCACTTCCTGCAATAGTAGTCTGTGCCTTCCTTTGCTCAACTCAAGGGATGAAAATCCAGGTTTGACCTACACTCCTCTGAACGGCTAGAACATCCCAATTCAGCTTCTGGGCAGATGAGAATAAGAGTTTATCTGTTGAGCCTCATCAATGCACTCTATGCGGATGAACTTCACTGCACTCTATGCAGGAATCTCCTGGCTCAGACATAGAAACAATTGAAACTCATTCTCCTCTCTTTCTCTCTCAGATTTCAAATTCAATGAAGAAATCACATACATAGCATATCAAAGCAAATGCATGACAGAAAACAACATCCATGAGCATAATATCAACACAGAGAAACAACACAAACCATGAAGCTGAATCAAAGACTCTCTTCTATTAATTCAATCTGTACATGGGTGTTCTTCACAAGTTCTCTGCTCTGCTCTGCTTGCTCTTGTTTGATAACGAATGATACAATAATACAAAGGAGGGTGCCTATATTCCGTTTTCCCTCTCGAAATCTGAAACTATCAAATCTACAATAAATTCCTATCTAACAGCATTAAAACTAATAAATTCCTTCCTATCTATAATACAACACAAGTGCGCTTCATTACATTAACTCATTAATGCTTGGCGCAATAAATATCAAGGTAAAATTCAAAAAGAAGTTTGTTGGCTTGTCCAGCTGTCTTTCCCTGCTCCACGCGCTGGTTCACTTGATGAGTGAGTGATGCTCCTGCATCATTAATCTTGCCATATATATATATATATATATATATATATATATATATATATACAGAATGTAAATTACAAAATCTTCCTACAAAGTTTTAAACAGTCAAGTCTGAATAACATCAATAAGCCTTGAGATATTTGGACGACTTCCAGAGTGTAATAATATCAATGATATGAACGATGAATAAAAGAAAACGAGAAAAAAATCAGAGGGTTCAACTTTTAATAACGATTCGGGCCACCGTCTGATTGGGAAGGTACCACATTGACTATAGGCTTGAAGACTGAAAACCAATGGAGAGGAAACCACAATAATCCTCAAACCTGAGTGTTAAATCTAAAGGTTTTCACACAACTTACAAAGGGAACCATAAAAAGAATAGAAACCTAGGAGCAAAACGCATACTGAGGTGCAATTGTCATACATTGTCAATCCTCAAACAAATAAAAGCAACATGAGGTCTGCTACATGGAACCTCTTGTTTATTTACATTGAACCCCTTAATAATTTACATTGCACCAGATAGAGAATACAATTTATAGAATACTTCTCATAGAGAACAGAAGCAACATAACGTTTACTCACCCTTGCGCATAGAGAACTCTGTATGTGCGTTTCCTCCTTCCATCTCTCACTAGAGCTGAGCTTTACCAAATCACCGGTCATATACAATGCAAGGGAATTTTTTTGTTATAGACTGAAGGCGAAATAAAAAAGAACAAGTATTATCTCGAGGTCCTCGCTAGAGGAGTTATAGTGACCGATACGCCCCATACCACTTCCATGTGAAGTCGAGGGAGGTGGTGAGACTAGGTTGGGTCTTTTCGCCTAAGTGTCAATTTTGGAAGGTACGAGATAGGCTTTGCCATTAATGGACCAAGCCAGGAGTAAATGTCTATAGGATATCACGGAGTAGGCTCAGACTCTACCTTTCATCCACCATAAAACAGTTTTTGAACCACTTAAATGTTTAATTAGGTTTAATCCTAGATCTAACCCTAGGATGATAATACCATGTATGTAACAGTCGAGTAGGGTTACCAATGTTATGTATAGGTACATTTTCGCTGCACTATGATAAAGTCATATATTTTTATGGGTAAAATTAAATCCTAGCACTTAGGACTTATGTCTCCTAGCTCAACACTATGTCTACAATGTGTTGATCTTGTGGCCATGTTTTAGAGTGCCCATATCTTGTATGATGTAGTCTATTACGTGATGTAATGTGGATAACATATCTTGACATAGACCTAGTGGTTCTTCTAAGGGAATATGATGGTCATGGTCACAAAACTCTTCAATACAAATAAGCATGTGATTTATAATCCAATAACAACGCTATAATGAAATATAACAGTAAGAGACAAGTGGAATTTAAATCTCCTTCAGCCTTTAAGATGGATAATGATAGAGAAGTAAAACTGCTATGCATACAATAAAGGAATAAGATATATAGTATGGATTATCTCTGTGTCGCAAACATTTTGGAGATTCAAGGGACGTTAATGTCCCCTAACAATTTTTTTTTTTTATCTGAGAAATTTGGGGTACATTACAGGATACATGACAAAGGGTTATGCATTCCTAATATGTTGTAGGAAAATTCCCCTACGAACAGGTGAATTTCCTCTTGGATCTTAGACACCTATTTCCAAGACAGAAAGATGCTAACTTTGAACACTGACATTCCTTTAAATGTATCTAAACTAGTCAAGGGAAAAGAGGAAGAAAGCATGAGTACCTTTTTATGAAGTGTGTCCTCACTCGGTCCGGGTTTAAGTTGATCTTCAAGTCCTTCAATGAGTTCTATGATCCAATAGACAACGAAGATAAATCATACTTCCTATTATACCAAGATTAGCTTAAAAATAGATTCATACAAAGAGACAAGCCCATGCAAATGTACACAAACTTGAAGGAAACAATCCAAGCATATATATTAATGAGAACAAAACAAGGTTCTTACAAACTGTAGATGCAAATGTAGCAGCCTCACCAAGTCCTCCTTTTACAACCCCTTGCTCAAAAGATCCACGATCATAATGACAATACTTTTCACTGATTATTCCCCCTTTTCACCATGAAAATTCCTCCTTATATAGGCTTTGAGAGGCTCAACCACCTTAGATATTCTTGGGATAAGTTGAGGATATGACTCCATCAGTTGTGGGATTCCCCTTAGATCCAACCTTGAACTTGGATTTGATCCAAACTAACTCGGATGCTTCTTACCTGTCCTTAGAGATAAGGGAGATTTGTCCCCAAGATTTTCTCAATAGATCGACGCTCCCTCAAGGTTGGTCACAGAGCATTGCAACACTCCCTGCTAAGAGGGAAAGGAGCACCAACGCTCCTTTCAAGTGGGTAGGGGAGCGTTGATCTCCAAAAATACTTTTAGGATGCTAATTCCTCAAGGTAAAATATTGTAAACTTTTCCAAAAGATATATTTTCATCTTCTAACGAGTCTTAGAGGATGTCCCAAGTATGGTCACCACCAAATACACTTCAGATCCATAATCAAATAAACTTAAGGGTATAGCCACAAAAGATACAATGTGGATCTATACTTCCATGACATGAAATGATCGTAGCCACGAGAAATACACAGTGGATCTATGAGATGAAAAAACATAGCCATGGACCAATACAAAGTGGATCTATGTGATAGTATATAGCTCAAATGATCTCCTTTCGCAGCCTGGGTAAAGTAGATGTCAGAGTGAACACTCAACCTAGGTTCTTCTTCCTAATCCCAATGTGGTATGAATATATCCATGTGAATAGATGTTTTGATGTCGAACATGATAGAAACCACTTGATTACAAGTCATTGAGGTAAAATGTTAACAAGTGCAAGTGAAATCATGAGTGGTGTCAATCAATCCCAAGGTACCCTAGTACAATCGAACGAATGTGAATAGATGAGTTGAAGTCAAACATTTGTGGAATCATCTGATCAGAGGTCAATGATGTAAACCTATTGTCGAAAGTGAGGAGGCCTGACAATGAGGCATGCAGGTCCCAAGGTACTAACTGGTTTCTAAGTCAAATTCCTAGATGATGAGTTGAAGTTGACAGGAAAAGACTCATCGAAGGAGCGCCTTGATGTATCCCCCATCAACGAAACAAAAATGACATAGATATGTAAGATGGTGAATCAAATGAGTGTGGACTGACACGGGTATTGAAACTGGAAATTTGTGATGGTTGACTCTCGAGGTGGATACTTCCCTTGAACATTGAGGCACAAACAATAGAAACATGACATTGACCAAAACATGATGCAGTGGATACTATGAATTTCATCAGGTGACCCAAAGGAGTAAAGAAACTCATAGGATTGGTTCAATGTAGAGGTTCAATAGGTTAAAATGTATGTAAATCCAATGTGTCATGTTCAAGGGTGACTGCAATAGTGACTTGTTATGATTCCAAAAAATGGCTTGGCTTGTTTCCTTCAATTTTTTCACCCATCCAGATAGACGAGTACCTCTTTTTATTTTTACGAGATCGAGGAGGATAACACATGATCGATATAACTCACCTTCGTTAAGTTCATCTTATTTTGCTTAATGAACCAGAAGAAATAAGGGTTCGGTCCCATATGGGCCCTTCAATATGTAATTTTTAACGAGTCTAGAGAAGGAAAACTTGGTGGCTTTTCATGTTTAAAGAGTCTGAAAATAACTTAAATATGACTCCAGGGTTGTCCTTTTTCGTAATATTAGTTTCCAAAGTACAGAAAAGAGATAAACTACTACTCAGGAGACTCCCTTTCAAAACCTTTTGAATGAGTGTGAAAGGAAGCAAGATCACTCGACAATCTTTTCATCTTTAGAGACTTTGAAAAGAGCTTAAAGGAGACTCTAGGGGGTCCCTTTTTCGTATATTCTTATGAGTCTGAAAAAGAGATAAAAGTCTACTCGGTTACATTCTCATGTTTTTTCGAGCATGAGAAAGAACTAAGAATGTTATCTTCAGTGTGACAAGGTTAAATGGAAAAATACTTCTTTTAAACCTACAAGTAATGACAACTCTGCATTCCAAGGTATTAGTGACATCTCTGAAAAAAGATTTTAAAACCCAAAATAGACTATAGATTAGAAAAAATGAACCCTATAATAATGAAACAGGGATAAAAATGTTATTTACCATTTTGTTTTTACCAAATTCTTCTAGCATTGGTAATTTCGACTTTGGAGGGCAATTTTGAAGTTGTTGGCATTGGAGCTACAGTCAACCATTTTCACTTATTTCCAGATCAAGTTGGTCATTAACTCTTTATAATCATTTTTACGGTTTAGAATTTCATTTTAGGTAGTTTTTAGTCTCATCCTGGGCTTCCTAGGGAGCCCTAGGCATCGAACCAGATTGACGCTCCCTCAAAGGGGTGAGGGGAGTGTCGACCGTGTTTTCAACACCTTGGTATGTATGTTAGGGGAGAGCTAGTGCCCTGTGTATGAATTTAGTGGAGCGTCGACACAGGATTGAGAAATAAGTTGATATTTATGCTAAAAATACCCAAAATTTTGTTGTGAGAAGATGATTAATTGATTTTAAATGTATGTTCTTGCAGTTTACATTGATAAAAACCATGATCAAATGGAAAGAGCGCGAGCATGATCTCAATGATATAGCTGCACTTCAAAACCCCCAAATAAAGGCTGCTTTGAGGAATTATGGCGTCCTCAAGTACTTTAAATTGCAAAAGATGAAGAAGGAAGTCTTACTACTTGTGCATATAATTGGATTGTGGGATGACGTCGAACATACGTTCTAGATTGGGTCACAAATGCTAAAAATCGAGCTATATGATGTATACTTTTTTACCAGCCTATCGAGAAGAGGGGGTCATATCATTTTGTCTGGACAATGGATAACTCCTCAGCCTGTCGAGGTGTATGTGGTAGATCATTGTGTTCAAGGATCACGACTAGTCGGAGGATGAATCAGGATAAAATATGTTAGAGATTTGACACTACGATCTATATTGTTTCCCACAAATAACTTGGCAGGTAGCACCAGTGCACATTTGGCCTCAAAATCCCAAATGGCTTATGCTCTACAATGTGTGGAGTCGAGGTTATTCAATTGGAGTGCAGGCTTTGTTTGCAATGTGAAGGATCAAATTACAAAATGCAGGACTGGGAAACATAAACAATTCGGGTATGGTTCCCTTTTGGTTTCGTTCTTTCTAGATTGAATACCTTAGATGTAGTCGCGGATTGCACTGGTGTCATGACCGGTGGTTGAAACATGTATGGAAAGGTGGATGAGTTTGTCTTCAATATTGGGAACTGACTCAGAATTTAAGTTCATGACTAACTTCTTTGCTTGGTTGAGATGACAGTTGATCGTCATCGAGGATTTCCCATACATCGGAGTAGATTTATGGGGTAGCCTGCACTTAATACTTCCAGAGGATATAGACTAGGATGGGTCAGGTACGAAACAAAAACCTTGTCATGTATTTTTTGATTTTGAAATTTATATTATTTTTATGTGTACACAAAGGGGTTTTTAACAGATGCATTATTTCATCATGCAGATAGAGGTGCATCACGTCCGGCATAGATACCGGCACTAGGGTGTCACAGAGACATGAAGATAGTCGTAGAGTAGAAGGTGGCAGTGGGAGGTCTTTGGGAAGTCGAGAGGAACCTCCGAGGTCTTACGATGGGTGTGCCACCTCTCAAGAGTTGAGATGTACCCCTACATTTGCAGAGGCATACAATGGAGGTTACTGAGAGTACGAACTACTTGATTCGACGAGTGGCCCATGCAGTGGTGTGCTTCTCAAAGAACAACGTGGTGCAGGAGGACTAGGATCCTCTAGATGTTTTTTGTAGTATTTTCATGATGATATCATGGGCATGAGGGCCCAAATTTTTCCCTTATATGTAATTTTTTATGTAAACAAACTTTTTCTATCACACAGCTTATATATATATATATATATATATATACACACGAGTTTTGTGGTGTCTATGATGTTACAAATTATCTTTTGTGATATTTCTAATGTACATGTGATTCATTTTCTTTATAAAATTTTTATCTATGTGCAAGATATCAATCCAAACTACAATTTTCTACTGAATTCGAAGTTGTTTTGAGTTCTCTTGGTATGTGTCTGTATTGTGTAAATTCAAACATTCTTTCAAGACGACAAACTCGTAGGTGGAGACACAATAGGATAGGGTTGCGAACGACGTAGTTTTGATTAAGTTGACAAACCACGAGTTGAGATTCTAGGTTAATGATTGTTAATGTTTATGCCATTATTATAGTTCTTTGCATTTCAATAGATAAGAGCATCATAAGAACAAGATCACTGAGAAATACACATTCACAAGAGACACAACATTTATCCTGGGAAACCCTCTAGGGGAAGAAAACCCAACAAAAACTTCCTTATCATAAATANCTTATACAATGTTCAAGAGATAACTCAAACCAATACAGATAGTCCTCCCCAAGAGATGTGCCACTCTTCTTCTCCTCTCTCTAACTGGTAATTGCAGCTTGCCTCATAAGATAATGAGCAAGTGAGTTGTGTGTTAAAGTGAGACGCTAGCCTCCTATATAGACAAGACTGGCATGTGTGAAAGGGTTTTACTGGCAGGGCCGACCTCTCACTCTGGGTGGGTAAACCCACCTTTAATTAATTTTGGGTCTTGAATAATAATTGTTGGGGCCGAATTCTTATTCTGCCTATTACAATTGTCCGATGACCAATCCGCAAAAGGGGATTTGGTCCTAATACAATTACCGACACGATTAATCCATAATGGGGATTAATCCTATGAATAAAATAACAATAATAAGAAGAATACTCTTCGCAGTTACATTATTTCAACACTCCCCTTAACAAGAAGGGTCTTCTTCAACAACATCAGGCGAGAGAGGTCTGCATCATCAGTGGCATCAGGAGGACAACATTGTCAATATCATATTGAAACATTGGCTAGCATGTTTACGAGTCATCAAAAGTTTTATTCATTGGAAACATCATCATTCTCGAAAGAATGCCATCATCATCTGCATCAAAATGTATCAGTAAAAATAATACCTCATCACAGCAATAGGCTGGCACATCACAGTACTACATTGGCTCAATGTCACAGCGGTTAAGCTGGTAGCTCAGTGTCAGTCACATATTTCTTTACGTCTAACAACAAGGTCAGAAGCAAGGAATCATCTTGATTTACGTCTAACAACTAGGTCAGAAGCAAGGAATACATCATCATCTCGCTTTACATCTAACAACTAGGTCAGAAGTGAGGAATCATCTTGCTTTACGTCTAACAACGATGTCAGAATCAAGGAACACATAAACATCTCGCTTTACATCTAACAATGAGGTCAAAAGTGAGGTATCATCTTTCTTTACGTCTAACAATGAGGTTAGAAGCAAGGAACACACAACGTCATGCTTTACGTCTAACAGCGAGGTCAGAAGCAAGGAACACACAATGTCATGCTTTACATCTAACAGTGAGGTCAGAAGCAATGTCTCATCTTGCTTTATATCTAACAACGAGGTCAGAAGCAAGGAACACACAACGTCATGCTTTACGTCTAACAGTGAGGTCATAAGAAATGACTCATCTTGCTTTATGTCTAACAACGAGGTTAGAAGCAAGGAATAAATATATATATACTCCCCCTTTCAGGGAGGGTCCTTGCAGACTATACCAAGCTTATCTTGAAAGTGTTCAAACTTTATATGAGATAGAGATTTGGTGAACACATCAACAACCTGTTCATCCATGCTAATGTACTGGAGCTTCAAGGCTCCTCTCTGTACCATGTCGCAGATGAAATGATAGCAGATCTCTATGTGCTTCGACCTGTAGTGGAATACAAGATTCTCTGTCATCTTTATGCAGCTCTGGTTGTCACATAGAATCACGGTTGCTCTCATCTCCAAGTCAAATAGGCCAGTCAGCAAATTTTGAAGCCATACAGCTTCGTAGCTAGTAGAACATGTGGCAATGTACTCTGCTTCCTCTGTGCTGAGAGAAATACTGGATTGCTTCCTACTCTGCCACGAGATCATGGCTGATCCCAAACTAAAACAACATACGGAAGTGCTTTTTCTGTCAGCAACACTTCCTGCCCAATCTGCATTAGTATATCCACTCAATGTGAAGTCATGATCTCCATCATAGCTGAGACCATAATCCATTATACCTTTAAGGTACCTCATCACATGTTTTGCAGCCACTAGGTGAACACGTCTGGGCTCTTCTAGAAACTGACTCAAGGTTTTCACTGCAAAACAGAGGTCTGGTCTGGTGTTCGTCAGGTACATCAACAATCCAATAATCTGTCTTTACAATGTGACATCTATGAAGTATGACGAAGTATCGACCAACAGCTTCAACTTCGCTTCCATGGGTGTAATCATGGGCTTGCATTCTAGCATGTCAAATATCTTTAATATTTCGACCGTGTACTTCCTTTGGTTAAGGAAGATTATTTCTAGACTCTGCCATACCTCAAGGCCTAAGAAGTAATGCATTAGACCAAGGTCTTTCATTTCAAATTTTGCAGCAAGTCTCTTTTTACATTCAACGATGAGCTTTTCTTCTCCAGTTAAGAATAAGTCATCCACATATAGTAGTAATATTATTGGTTCATTATCCATAATTTTGAAGTAGAGATTTGAGTCTACTTTACTCTTGGTAAAGCCTAAGCTCATCAAGAAACTGTCTATACGGCCATACCAAGCTCTGGGAGATTGCTTCAATCCATATAAGGCTTTCTTCAATCGAAAGACATGAGACTTCCTGTCTTCAACCTCAAATCCTTGGGGTTGCTCTATATACACTTCCTCTTCGATAAAACCATTCAGGAAAGATGTCTTCATGTCCATCTGGTGCAGCTTCCATTTCATCTTGGTAGCAAGAGCTATAATGGTTCTAATCGAAGTGTATATGGCCACAGGAGAGAATGTCTCTTCATAGTCAATGCCTTCCTTCTTGGAAAAGCCACGAGCGACAAACCTTGCTTTATATTTCTCAATACTTCCATCAGCAGCATGTTTTATTTTGAAGAGCCATTTTGATGACACCACATCCTTACTTTTTGGTCTGGGAACTATTTCCCATACATCAGTATTTATTATGGATTGGTATTCCTCTATCATGTCATCTACCCATTCCTTCTTTTCAATGGCTTCTTCAAAGCATGTAGGTTCTTCATCAAGTAGATTGCACATCAAAGCCGTGTAACTGGAGAATGGCTTTGGTCTTTTCACCTGTCTTGTGGTTCCTGCTGGAACACCGTACTTCTCTCCATCTTGAATAAGCTCTCTTGCCCAAGCAGGCTTTCTTTTATGGGAGAAGGTCATTTGAGGAGGTTCTTGAACTTCTATTATATCATGATCTTCAGGAGTCTCTTCATCAGGGGGAATTACAACTTCCCTTACAGGTTCTGTAGTTCTAGGAACTTCCCTCATGGATTCTATAGTCCTGGGATTTACAGGTTCCTCTTCATAAATTTCTTCAAGATGGCATCTTCTTGATTTCTTAAGTATTGCTTCTTCATCAAAGGTCACGTCCCTAATGATATCAATATGGTGGTGACCAGGTATGTAGATTCTGAAGGCCTTGGATACCTCACAGTATCCCACAAATATTCTCTTCTTTCCGGAGGGTTCCAGCTTGTTTCTTTTCTCTTTCGATATATGAATAAACACTGGACAACCAAATATTTTGAGATGGCTTACCTCTGGCTTCTTTCCGGTGAACATTTCTTTTGGGGTCTTGAACCCAAGTGCACTATGGGATAATCGATTTTGCACATAAAAAACTAACGTTGTTGCTTCTGCCCATAAGAACATAGGAAGATCTTGATCGTGAATCATGGTCTTTACAGCTTCCATAATTGTTCTGTTCTTCCTTTCAGCTACACCATTTTGTTGGGGATTATAGGGAGTAGTAAGTTCCCTCTTGATCCCAACATATCTGCAGAAGTTTACAAACTCCTTTGAGGTATATTCTCCTCCATTATCTAACCCAAGTATCTTAATCTTTCTTTCAGAAAGATTCTCTATCAAGGCTTTGAATTCCTTGAATTTACTGAATACTTCATCTTTAGATTTTAAGAAATATATCCAAGTCTTACTAGAATAGTCATCAATAAATGATACATAGTATACATACCTGCTAATGGAGGATGATGGCATTGGGCCACACACGTCTGAATGAATGAGTTCCGATACTCCTTATGCTTTGCTATCCCTTTTTGGAAAAGGGTTCTTGATGTTCTTCCCTTGCGCACATCCATTGCATATGCCTTCTTGATCGACCTTGAGTTCTGGTAAACCCGTGACAGCTTTGCATATGTATGGTTGCACCTTGTAGTTGATGTGGGCCAATCTTCTATGCCAAAGTTCGCATGAGTTTTCGATGGCATGGGTCATGGCAGTTTCTAGGTGACCTTTTAGCTTATATAGGCCATTTTCTTCACTTCCGATGACGATAGCTTCATTTAAGGTTTCTCCTTTAGCCCACATGAGAACTTCTCCATCTATGAAGGCAACTCTATAGCCTTTTTTTTCTAAGGCCGATATGGAGAGTAATTTCTTCTTTAAGCCTAATACGTAGAGTACGTCCTTCATTGTTATTGAGTTTTCTGAATCTAGCTTGTAGTTTGATTCTCCTATTCCCTTGATGGGATATTGATAATCATCTCCAAGAGTTACTTTCTGAGAAAACTTCTTTTCTGAAATACAAGAGAGAG
>ML782561.1:228013-246652 GCA_009831015.1 Picea engelmannii | reverse complement strand
TTAAAGTATGAAAGGGGCATTTATCAGGAAGGCTTATTCTTTACCAGACCTGGTGAATTATTATGGGAAAGAAACCCTTTAGAGTCTTCTTTTGGCATTTCCTCAGACTCTCCAAACATGAGGAAGCAATGAGCATGTACTAAATTGGGCTCATAAAATCCACAAGTAAGTGATTACTGTTCCAAAAAAATATGTCTGCAAGATTTCTATCTGCACTCGCGTTGGATGATGTGGAATACATTAAGGTCCACCTTCCAACAAATCTCACTCCATCGACATCAACACCTTATCTGGAGCAGAGATTATAGATTATTTAGCACCCGGGACTCTGCATGCCTCAATGGCAGATGTCCTTGCTAACAACCCTGGGAATACACCAATGTCTCTTGGTTGATAGATCCTACAGGTGACTTGACACCAACACCTCTATTCGTACCTGTTAGGATGTGTTTTAGGTACCTTGAGGCCCATTGACATCACTGGTGGGTCATCTCGCATCGGTTAACGACATTCATTAATGGCCGGTAATCCGATGATTTTTGTTTGTGTTCGACTCCAGAACATCCATTCACACAAATCAGAATTGTACCATGATTTAGAGCTTTGAAGCTGTTGAAGACATGATTTCAGTTGATTTTTTTCAGGACAGAACAAAAGCCAGGTTCAGGGATCATAATCAGATAATTTGTTGTTATAAACAGAAATTTTTTCTCAGCAGGATATTATTGGTTCAAATCTCTCTGCAGATTCCTGATTGTTTCATCAGTACCAGTCAGTACCAGCACAAAGTTCATCAGCTACAGTGGTCATCAGAAATACAAAAGCAGTTACAATTTTCGCGCCCTTCAAATCCAGACTTGACTTCAAAAGAAAAATTCTACAGCAAGAATTGCATAACAAAGGGGATAGGTAATTTAACTCAGGTATGCTTAGTTCATGTTGATTTACTGTATTAATTTACATATTAATAGTTTGAACTAAGAATCCCTTGTTTACTCCATAATGTTTCATCATACCCATGACCTGTACCTAATGAACCAACCCACCTCGACATTTCATATCCTAAAAATGCACAACATCACCGAAGCTGAGTTCGACATGACTCGTATATGATAACACTCTGCACTCATGTACGACTATCATCATTTTCCAACACCCTATCGATCCCCACGACAATTCAAATGCTCTCCTATGATTTTCCTCCCGACTACTTCCTTCATCACATTCTTTTCCTTCGTCGCCCCCATCTAAATTTCGCTGCCCACCTATAGACCTTCCATGTGATATCAAGTGGAACCATGGTGGAAAATCGCCATGAACCGGAGACATATGCAGACTTAGAGGCCCTTCCGGAGTATGAGGCAACTAGAGATATTTTTAAGAAAGCAGGATGGGAGCCGTTTCTAAAGAAATTCGATGGATATAATGATGCAATTACGCTTCAGTTTGATCTGCATTTTCAGGGTGGGTTCGCTAAAGTGGGCGAGCTCGAGTTCAAAGTCATGGAGAAATTCATTTCAGAAGCAATTCAACTGCCCACCACTGGTCAGAGATGGACAAAGGGTCAGCCTGTTGATAAAAATCTTTGCACACAGCTTTTGAAACCATAGTACCGGGAAACACAGTGGTCAGAGGGGACATCGCGGTCATGGTTAGAACCACAGTGGGCTCAATTGTTAACCATCCTCCAACATTACCTCACGTGTGAAGGACGGTATACCATCATATTTCCCTGCCATGCCCGACTCATGTTACACTTCAAAGGTAATCATCTGCTGAACATACCCTTCTTTCTGTTGAAAAGTTTAAAGAAGATGGCCGAACAGGTCCAAAAGGCCAAAGATTTTCGAGGAAGTCTATTTCATTTTGGTCTTGTTAAGATATTGATTAAGTCTGCACTATCCAAGAAGAAAGAAACTTGGGATATGTTCATTGTAAAAACCCTAGCCTCTGCCAAGTCTAAAGATAGGAGTGTTAAGCCTGCTCCCTCACAGAAGAAGCTGAATTCTAGGAAAAAGAGGGTTAAAACCCCGACCAAAGACTGTAATGACCCTAAGGACATACCCGATAGCACAATTGAAGCCAGTACTCGAAACCCTGATTCAAAACATTCATTTGATGCTCATGGGTCTGATGGAGTGGAAACCAATTATGAAACTGTGAAGAACACTACTCCTACAAAGGAAAATGTTGGCATTCCTATATCCTCCCCAGCTTCTATGAACATTATTAACGTGGAAGAACTGGCAGAGTTGATTGACAAACCTAGGAGAAATCCAAAACGAAAATGTAAAAGCACATTGTCATATATGGATAACTCTGTGCCCAGTTACCCGCCACAGGAGAGGTTAGAAAGTGTGGATGATCATGAGGAGGCTCCAGAGCCCTCTGAAATGACTTGGACTCTGTCCCAATTAATTCGAAAAACCTGTAAAGTGGATCGACATGCTACTGCTCCCAAAGTAATTGAGCAGAATGAGCCAATTCGAGTACCAGCAGGTACCCCTTCTTGGATATATAGAGAGTTCACTCCTGAACCTAGCCCAGTTGACAATTCCGATCCAGTTGACACCTATGAACGAAGTCCAGATGAGTTCACTCCTGAACTCAGTCCAGATCATCATTCTGATCCAGTTGACACCCCTGCTCAAAGTCCAGACGAGTTCACTCACGCATCCAGTCCTAAACCACAACCAGGACATGATAAAACATTTGAAACTTACTGTGAAATTTCCTCCAGTCGATCCTTGAAACCAATGGTAGCCAGACTAGAAAGCAGGAATAACAGGTTGAAATAAAAGCTACATGAGTACACTGTATTGGATCGACATATAAAAACAGAGAATGAACTCATGAAAGTCAGGGTAACTCATCTCTTGTCCAAAATTGAAAGATTAAAACAGAAGAATAAGGGTCTTTTCCAAAGGAACAAGAAACTACAGAAGACTACCAAAAAGCATATTATAATCAACTGATTCCTCAAGAAAGAAATTAGAAATATGAAGAAACATAAGAGGTTACAAATGTTGGATGCAGCTGCTGCAACGTTCTGAGTGTTATCAGTCTTTGACTTTTTGTTGCCTGAGGACAGGCAAAGACTTCAGTTTGGGGGCATGTTGGTCTCCAGTTTTGACCATGTTTTTGCCTATATTATATCACAAAGACCTCCATTTCCATACCCATTACCACCCCTTTTGGCCTTGTTATGACACACTTGACATCTCTTTACCACTCAATGGGGCTACTCAAGGTATTTTTACGTTTCAAGTTATTTTTATGTATTTTGATGCTTTAAATTAATATTGAAACTAATGTAGCATGAGTTAGGTACTATTTCTATTTGAACAGGATTTGCCAGTACCAGGTACCAGCTCGCACCCCGTGGAGATACCAATGAAGCTACTAAAGATCCGCGCGTTATGGCCAGAGTGGGAGACAGTGTGATTTCCATGATAAATGGAGTCATTACTCATATGTTGATTCAAGGCGAAATTACAGAACCGAGTTGTTAATATTTCATGACTCACACTTCGTGACACTGCGTGTCACGAAGATGTGAAGACCGTTTTTAACTGATTTCGAGTTATTTCCGGATCTGGTATCCATTTGAATTAATGTATTGTTTCTTTAAACTATTTTTGAGGGAGATCTATAAAAACAGAAGATCATTCCTAAGAAACGTTGGGTTATGTTATGTTATGATACACATTTCTATTAATACAATCTGCCTTTGCGTCATGTTACTCTGCTGTCATATGATTTGAGTTATTTCTCTGAGTAAATGGAGTGTGAAGCATGAACAATGTTTGCGTAGAATGATTGAATAGTTCTGGTTTTTCCTTTCGGCGATTGCACCTTTTGGTTGGGACCCCCAAACAGGTTCAAGTCGCTGCTTTTCTCTGCATTATATTTAGTTTATTTCAGTATCTTAGTATTTGCATGCATGTTAGCTTATTGAGTTTGGGAATTAGCTTGTTCAGATTCTTGCTTAAATTATTCTTCAACTGTATCGTTTCCAGCATATTAATATTTTCTACGTTGATGGGTATTGAAAGCATGGTTGATTCCTGTAGAATTTAGAGCATGAACTAGGTTTGCTTTGTTTCTAGTTTTCAATCTGAACGTAACTCAGAGTTTGAATTTACTTTGTTTTGGTTAGGATAGTGATGTTACTCTGCTTTGTTAGATAGTTAGGTTACTCTGCTTAGTTAGGATAGTTAGGTTGCAATTGAATTAGAGGAAGCTTTCGGTACCAGTAGGGTAAGTAGGATATTTCTATGTTTTCCTGTGGATAGATTTAAATTTATTTTCAATGTTTAGATTAAAAGAACTTTAGGAAATAATCTTTCTGTTATGGCTTAGATAGAAACAATGACGATTAGATGATTTAATATAGTGTTAGATAGTCTTGTGAAATTACATTAGAGTAAAAATAGAAGCACCTGCACTTAGGCATAGGACTGTTTTATGTTGATGAATTACATAGGAGATGATAAATTTCAAGATAGTCATTAGGATTCATTTTTTTAAGAATGAGTTTGTGTTTTCTTCTAAGAATAGTCTTTAGATAGGAATTAGCTTACCCGCACATACAGTGTAGCAGCTCTAAGTTTACTTACCCTGGTTTGACAATTCAGTGTTTTTAGGTCATTAAAATCTTTAATATAGAAGCCTGACATTATCCTCCATCAATGACATGAAACAGGTAAAAATATTTGAGGTAGATCAGAGTAACAAGTGATTCAGGACTAACTCAGGGATGGTTGATGCAATAAAAGGCTTAATGACTACAAAATTGGTCGACTCAATAGAAGGATTTCCGAGTTGAAATTCTCTTTGAACATATTGATGACACGAAAATTGTCTTGGCAACACTAACTCAACAACAGGGATCACAGACCAAAATGTAATCTTATAAAGGATTATGACTAGGAGACAAGCGAATTTTCCAACCTAGACACAAAGAAAGTGAAAGGGTGTCATGTTCAAAAGAGACTCTTCCATAGAATACAGGTTTAGATACATTTATTTCCCAATTTCTCCCCACCATCTCTGTCAAGTACCTCTTTTTTTCTACGCAAGCTTGAAGAGGATAACATATGCTTGAAATGTAAGCTCATCCTTCAGATGATTCCTTTAGAGTATATTTAACGAATGCTAAGAAGGAGTGGTTTGATCCCATATGGGTCTTTCGATGTTTGTTTAATGATTCCAAAGAAAGAAAACTTAGGGGTTGTTCATATTTAGAAAGTCTAAAAAACACTTAAAGAAAACTCCAAAATATTCTTTTTCATAAAGTAGTCTAATGATACTGACAAAAAGATAAACTATCTCTCAACAGACGTGCTTTATAATACTTTAATGAGCGTGAAAAGAACAATATCATTCAACAATATTTTCATGTTTAGAGAGTCTGAAAGGAGCTTAAAGGGAACTCAAGGGGGTTCCTTTTTCGTATAAGCTTTACGAGTCTGAAGAAGTGATAAACATTTACTTGGTTACATTCTCATTTATTTACAATCATGATAAATAACAAAGACTAAGCTCGAGATTGTTTTCATTTTTACGCAAGCTTAAAACAAAATAAAACTATGCTTGGGATAGATTTTATTTTTTCACAAGCTTAAAACTAGCCAAAACTATGCTTGGACCTAGTTTCATTTTTACACAAGCATGAACCAGAGGAAACTATGCTTGAGGTAGGTGGTTTCATTTTTACACAATCTTGAACCATAGAAAACTATGCTTGGAATTCCCAATGCATAACACATGGATGGTTAGTACATAGCCCCCAACTTAAGAAACTAGTGTCTTTAACTTTAGCATGAAGTCTAGTGGCTGTAAGAAAATGCCCCCCAAGCTTTGTTTCATCCAACTGCAAAGGTGAATGAAATGAAGCTTCAAATACTAGACGAAGGAATTGACTCAAACAGAGACGGGGGAAACAATTTCATTTTTTAACGAGCATGACACAGGAAAAGAACTATGCTCAAGAATCCAGGTTCAATCCCCATACCTTTGTTTCATTTTTTAAAGCGATTGACATAGAAATAGGAACTATGCTCGTAAGATTTGTTTCATTTTTTAATGAGGTTTCCACACAGACGCAAAACTATCCTGACAACTGGTTTCATTTTTTAACGAGCTCGAAATTAGAAAACCATGCTAAAGGTTGGTTTCATTTTTTAATGAGCTTGAAATCAGAAAGCCATGCTCAAGGCTGGTTTCATTTTTTAATGAGCTTGAAATAAAGAAAACATGCTCAAGAAATTTCCTCTTGATCATGGTGTCCAAGAGGACAATTCTCTGGAATGACACCTTGTCAAGGGACAAAACTCGGTCATGGCTTCCAAGAGATATTCACTAGATGAAAGAAACACACTTTGGAAGGAACACATGTCACGGGTCGCGATAGGGGTAAGGAGGTCAGGCTCCAATAGCCCTATTGAAGAGATCACCATGTCATCTATCAGATCCAAGTCATATTAGAGTGAGCTTATAGTGAGAGGCTCATCTGCATCAGTAGTTAAAGGCATGGGAGACAATGCCACATAATTTATCTGTGGCAGGGGCGATATTGTCTACATATAAAAACCATTTAGGGAGGTCATTGAGTCAGGACCAATGAATGAAAGTTGATCAATAGTCACAATTCTTTGATCATGAGAGAAATATATCACACAAAGAAGAGTGGACACAATGGATTTCATGGCATAGACATAATCTCTCCTTAGGAGTAAATCAAAATCTAGGGGGTCTTGGACTACCATGAAATCAATAATGATAGTTTTCCCTCCCAAAGTTATGGGAAACTATGGAAGGACCCCTAAAGGGTGATTGGTTCTTTTGTTAAAATTTAACAGATTATGCGTAACTGGTACAACCTGAGGAGAACCCAAAGCTTGCCAAGTAATAGAGGAAAAAATACTAATGAATGAACCTTCGTCTATCGGCATCTGAGAAATGTACTGACCACAAAATTGTACTGTAATCTTAAAAGGAATGTGAGAGGGAAGACAAGGTCTAGTTATTGTACCCCAATAAAAAAGGATGGCCTCATTACTTGGAGGGGGTTCCACGGGAGAAGGATGAATACCCCCCAACACTGTAATGTCTGTATCAACAAGAAAACCATAAGCAGTATTAGGTTTACTCTCTAGTAGGAGATTAGGATCGACCGATGCCAAGATCAAATTGATCAACTGGGTTTCAATATCCAAGGGGAGAATGGGGTCGACGGGTTGAAACAGATCAACCGTTTGGGTGACACTCTCTAAAGGGATAGTGGGATCGATTGAATATGGGATCAGATCGACCACTTTTTCAACTAGTTCAACTAAGGATGTGACTATACTGAATACATGATCAACCAGACTGACCGATGAAGGGACTGGATTGATCATTCCATCAACTATAGGTGGGTCAGGAGTAATCTTTCGATAAGCAACTAGAAGTTGAGGTTTTGAAATATTCATGTCTTCCAGTAATTTCGAGGCATCATCCATATAAGGGAAAATGTGAGTTTGATGACTCCCTCTGCATAACATACATGGGAACTTGACTCTACTTTTCTTCTTCCCAACGATATCTTGACTATTTCACAGGAGGTCACCAACATGTTGTTCAGGGGCTGATGACATGGGATAACGAGGGTGTGTAGACCATGCTTCTATAACCTTGGATAGACCAGGGAAATGCTTCTATAATTTTCCCAATGTTGTGGAGGCAGTCACAGAGGAAACATCAAAACCACTTTGGAGCTTAGGATCTAGCCCTTTTAAACTCAGAGAGGGATCTCTCTGTCTGATATAGATTTGTTCAGATTGGGTATTAGGATAGTTATGAGAACAAATGTTTGTTTCTAGATTTGGTAGGTGCAAAGAAGAGGAACCATGGGCAATGGAGTCACAGTCTGAGATTTGATAAAAAAAAATCCTATTGATAGCCTTACAGAGAAATATAGGAAAATTACTGGATCTTCATAGGCTTAAGGTATGGAAGAGGGGAAATTTTAAGAAGTCGAATTAAAGACAAAGAAGTAAAGAATTATGCATTTAACTTTCAGAGGAAAACATTGGCATTGCTTTAAGATGGGAACAAGGTGTTTTTACAAAAGTCCTAATCTTAAATATCTTTAAACAAATATATAAGAAAAGAACATATGAAAATAGAGGAAAAAATAGTCACAGTGAGAAAAACTTCACCAATATATTTTTCACAAGAATCTTGTAACCACTGCCACGATATTATTGAATTGATGAAAATACAGAAAGCTCTATGATCTCTGATACAAGATTAAATCATGGTCCCTGATTGATCAACCCCCTCACATTTTACTCATTAAAATATATAAAAAATACTCTCCACGGGCTCAAGAGGTCGAATTCAACCACCTCAGCCAAAATTAGCAACAAATCCCCCAAAATATGGAACTGTAAATTTGGCCGAATCTGTTGAAAAATAGGGGTATGCTCAGACATTTGTTTCTCCCCATAAGTGACACCTATGAACAATATATAGGATTTTATTTTATATGAACATGTTCTGGACAAAAACCTCCTTTGGTTTCTCCAAATTCGTCTCCAGCTTGTCGAAACAGCTCCCGCAAAATCAGGACTGAAACAGGAAAAATTGGAAATCTGAAAAATGAGGTTGGAAGATAGATTTGATTCTCCCAAATGGTGGCACCTGTGAAAACACTGAGAGAGTTTTTTTTTATTCATCCCATTTCAAAGAAAAACCTCTCTTGGGTTTTCAAAATTCATTTTCGTTTTCTCGGAATCCTTCCTAGAAAAATACTGGTCGAACTGGCAAAAAGGCAGTTTTTTCAGTTTTTTGGGTGAGCGGTTTTGCAAGGGGGAAAGTGGTTTCCAGACCCCCTTGAGGTGGTAAGAGGTATTGGGATGGGGGGGTCCCAAAATCACTAGGGGGTGACAATTGTCCCTCCCAATACCATTTTTCCGGACCCCCCATGGTGTGATGTGATGTGAGGGAGAGGGGGGGTCCGGAATGTACGGGGAATAGTGAGTGTTTAGACTTAGGATAATTTCATGTTTTGATTTTTGTTTTATTTTTGTTTTATTTTAATTTATATAATATATGTTTATTATATTTTGTTTTTTAATTTTTGTATTACCTTTTGTTTTACTTACATTTGTTTTTGTTTTAAATATTTGTTTTATTTTAGTTACGTTTTAGTTTATTATGTGTTTTTAATGTATATGTTTTATTTAATTAATATTTTTATATTGTTTATTAGACTTAGGATAATTTATATTTTTATTTATTTATATTTTTTTTAATTTATTCAATGTATTATATTATTATGTTCTTTTTTAATTTGTTTTTAATTTTTTATTTTAATTAATGTTAATTCTAACCTAAATGCTAATTTAACCAAAATAACTTAATCACTAATAAATAATTAATCCAATTATTAACAAGACTTAACCTAGTTTATTAGTCTAATTACACTAATTCCATTAACATTAACACTATTAATTAATCTAATTATTTGTTTATTATCCTAAGTTTGTTTATTCGCGCAGAGATGAGTGATGGGTGCGATGAGTTGAAGGATTATAGAATGAAGGGCGCAACAAGGTGATGAAGGATCAGGCAGGGTGATGAAGGAACAAGCGAAACAGATGGATGGGAAAAGAAATCAACCGAGACTAGCAAGCTAGATGTCTTCATCACGAGGGAGATACCAAATAAGCAACTGAAGAGTCAGGTTACCTATGATTATAGGACCCCAACATAAGCTCCACCTAGGGATGGAAGATCTTTCAAGAGGTGTCAAGAACCACTGAACTCTCAACATGGAGACTGATGCTTTATTCATTGGGTTGATCCCAAAATCTTATTTTGCAACATGTACATGTTTTGATCTTTCAATTGAAACCAAATAAAAATGAACACTGTTGAAAAAGATATGCTCAGAATGTTGAGCTTATTCACACTCTCCTACCTACCCTATACTATTGAAAATCATGCTAAATAAAATAATACAAAAATGCCAATGAATCCAATCAAGTAGTTGTTGAGACCAGTGGACTGCTTGACTACTTGTTAGCACAGTAAAAAAGGAAACTTGACCCTTTGTCCATAGATTGAAAACTGCAAAGTGTAATGGCCACTGCTGAAAAACTAGTCTCAGCTTGACACTCTCAGCTTGATAAAACTAGTCTCACATGGAAACTTTGTTGAAGATACGCAAGAGAGAGGGGAACAAGTTTTCAACCAGCAGAATGAGGACGTAATTGAGGAGCAAGAACCTAAGCAAGATGATGAAGTATCTACCTATGTTTCTCCTGCTGATGAGGCAATCCAAGAGCCCTTTTCTCCTGCACAACAAAAAGAAGATGAGGCTAGTTGTTTCTCTTCTAGGGACTCCAATGACACCTTGTTCCATGATTCAGAGAGTGAGGAAGAAATGGAAGCCTTGGACGAAGCGGATGTTCCTTACTGTGCAATCAAAGACAAAGAAGAAATTCATGATGATGAAGCAATAACGCATGCTGAAAACACTGAAGTCATCGAAGCCCCTGCACAGGAAGAAACAGTAAGTTACCCTCCTCCCCTAGTTTTTGATGATGCTTTACCTTGTGATGAAAAGGAGGAGGAGGATGAATTTTCAAGTGTTTCAAACCCTGCATGCTATGACACAGATAGTGACACTATTGATAACATTGAGGAGTTCATACATGTGGGGAGACGTAAGTGGGATATAGTTGGTTATGACCTAGATCCCATCTATGACACTGAGAGGCATTTCCAGTTGTTGCCCCTGCAATTACCACAACAGATTACTTTTGACCAGTGGAAACAAGGAGATGAGGTTTTTACCATCCAAAGGACCAAGGATGACCCAGTACCTTATGATTTTCAGTCATACCTTGAGGACTTTGATGACTTTTCTTCTGAGCATTTGGATTATTTTCATGAAGATGATTACCAACCACCGTTGTGGTCAGATTTTAATAGAAGTAAGGATATTGTTTGCCTCAAGAAGGTTTCTCATGATTTCTCACCCCAACTACCTGTTATCACTTTTCCTTGCTTTTCCATTAAAGGTGTAGTTGGGAAGTACCTTTTTTATGTTGAGTTTCCTCCTGGGCAAACCCTAGACTCCAAGGGTTGGTTGGGTAATGCTAGTTCCAATCAGTTTTTCAACTTTCCCTTGATAGTTTGCCAGTCGTCTGCTAATTTTTTGTCAATTCCTTCCTTGAATCTAGAGCGTGAGGATATCCTAGGTAACCAGTTTACAGACCCTTTGAGTCGGTTGTCTGAACCTTGTATTTTTCCTGACCCTTTCTTGGATGGGATTGAGTACTTTTCTCAGAGATGGACTTGGCTAGATTTTATCCCTCCCACCCGCCTCCATGAGTTAGATTCCGACTTTTCCGATGATATGATGTATATTCTAACTCATGACATTTTTGTGCTTGATGTATCACTGTTTTGGTTTATGATGAAGCACAAAGGAAGGTATCGAGGAACGTTATTGGATTGGCTTCACTGGTTGTTTGACTATACCAACATACAACCAACAGGTAAGTACAGGTAAGGGTTTCATTTTCTATCTACATTTATGATTACCATATATATACATGTATTATTTTGCGGGGTGGCAATACCACCCCACCTTTTGTTGTTGATGCTTTCTTGTCAAGTGTGAGCAGGTCTATAGGTTTATGCCAGAGATTGTTGAGGTTCTCATGTGCTCTAGAGTTAGCACATGTTCCCGAGTTGGAGCCAGATGTTATCCCCGATAGCTAGGGATAACTAGGAGATCATGTCTCGAGGCCCACTGGTCCTAGACATGGAGTACTGAGAGCAGGATTGACCTTAGCATGGCCCTGGAGGGCCCATATTTCTTCTTCTTCGCCAAATTTGTCCTATCAGTAGTAGCATCTTCCATCACCACCGGCTTGGACTTGCATCAAAGAGGACTCTTGCTCCATGAGGTAATTGGTTTGAGGTATCATGGTATGTGTCATGTTTTATCGTTATAACCTTCTTATATATGCATTAGGTTCCTTTCATTTCTGATGACTGCTTGGATCTTACACTAATCCACTTGACCATTGTCGGGGTGATTGATGGGGTGACTTAGCAAGCTTGTATTCATGGGTTTTGGTCAGCCACCAAAGGGGATTTGCAGAGGCATCGTTCTCTCCCATCATTTTTATCATTTTACATCTTATACCCGGCACATCTATCCCATTCCCCTAGTCCGGCCATTAGGATGCCCTTTGAGGGTTACACTTTGTCTTGTGGGAAGAAGGGGCTAAAGGCCCAGGGGGTAAAAGCAGCTGGTAAAAGATAAAAGCCATAGGAAATAAAACCTAGAGATGCTTCACCCAGGGGATCCCCGGGAAGGCAATAAAAAGCCTCTCGATAAGAAACTAAAGGGACCCTAAGAAAAATAATAAAACAAGACCTAACCAAGAGGATGGGAGGTCTCATCAGGAGCCGACCCATTATGTTCATAGGTATCTAGCGGTATGACATTGCCATCATCTGGTCACCACGCCAGGGCAGTGACCTTTGGTTGCATGGCTAAGGTTAAGGGGGTCTCATCACGAGCCAACCTTATCATCTCTGCGAAGATACCAGTGGGTAACACTGTCAGCTCTTGCCACCAAGCCAAGGCAGTGTCCTCTGGTCAAACCTTGAAATAAAAGCAATAAAAGAAAAAGAAAGGCAATAAAGGGCTCGGAAAAAATGCATCCATGACGAGTACAGATCGCCTCCTACAAAGGCACCCACAGACAACACCTGCCCTTGGTCTTACTGTGACTGGACATCCCTAAAAACCATATCACCTCATAAAACATGGCTTGAATAATATTCTGAGGAAACTTTCCTTATCTTGTGAGTATTATCCCAATAGGTTATTTTGTTGGTTGCTTCAGCTTTGTATAGTAGATATGTGTAATGTCTTTGAGCTCTTAGATGATATGCTAGGAATTTCATGCATGTATTTGATAAATTTAATGATGAAATGTGATTGACATTGCTATGATCCCTAGGCCTAATGAGCCCAAGGAGGGGGTAGTCTTTGATGTGCAGGACCATACCCGGCTGATAGGTACCAGTGGACCGGTACACATGGGGATATGATTAGTTCCGACCTCCATGGGGCTGAAGAGCCTATCTGATGGTTGTGTTGGTCTCTAGTTTTGACCATGTTTTTGCCTATATTATATCACAAAGACCTCCATTTCCATACCCAGTACCACCCCTTTTGGCCTTGTTATGACACACTTGACATCTCTTTACCACTCAATGGGGCTACTCAAGGTATTTTTATGTTTCAAGTTATTTTTATGTATTTTGATGCTTTAAATTAATATTGAAACTAATGTAGCATGAGTTAGGTACTATTTCTATTTGAACAGGATTTGCTAGTACCAGGTACCAGCTCGCACCCCGTGGAGATACCAATGAAGCTACTAAAGATCCGCGCATTATGGTCAGAGTGGGAGACAGTGCGATTTCCATGATAAATGGAGTCATTACTCATATGCTGATTCAAGGCGAAATTACAGAGCCAAGTTGTTAATATTTCATGACTCACACTTCGTGACACTGCGTGTCACGAAGATGTGAAGACCGTTTTTAACTGATTTCGAGTCATTTTCAGATCTGGTATCCGTTTGAATTAATGTATTGTAGCTTTAAACTATTTTTGAGGGAGATCTATAAAAACAGAAGATCATTCCTAAGAAATGTTGGGTTATGTTATGTTATGATACACATTTCTGTTAATACAATCTGCCTTTGTGTCATGTTACTCTGCTATCATATGATTTGAGTTATTTCTCTGAGTAAATGGAGCGTGAAGCATGAACAATGTTTGCGTAGAATGATTGAATAGTTCTGGTTTTTCCTTTCGACGATTGCACCTTTTGGTTGGGCCCGCCAAACAGGTTCAAGTCGCTGCTTTTCTCTGCATTAGATTTAGTTTATTTCAGTATCTTAGTATTTGCATGCATGTTATCTTATTGAGTTTGGGAATTAACTTGTTCGGATTCTTGCTTAAATTATTCTTCAACTGTATCGTTTCCAACATATTAATATCTTCTACGTTGATGGGTATTGAAAGTATGGTTGATTCCTGTAGAATTTAGAGCATGAACTAGGTTTTCTTTGTTTCTAGTTTTCAATCTGAACGTAACTTAGAGTTTGAATTTACTTTGTTTTGGTTAGGATAGTGAGGTTACTATGATTTGTTAGATAGTTAGGTTACTCTGCTTAGTTAGGATAGTTAGGTTGCAATTGAATTAGAGGAAGCTTCCGGTACCAGTAGGGTAAGTAGGATATTTCTATGTTTTCCTGTGGATAGATTTAAATTTATTTTCAATGTTTAGATTAAAAGAACTTTAGGAAATAATCTTTTTGTTATGGATTAGATAGAAACAGTGACGATTAGATGATTCAATATAGTGTTAGATAGTCTTGTGAAATTACATTAGAGTAAAAATAGAAGCACCTGCACTTAGGCATAGGACTGTTTTCTGTTGATGAATTACATAGGAGATGAAAAATTTCAAGATAGTCATTAGGATTCAGTTTTTTAAGAATGAGTTTGTGTTTTCTTCTAAGAATAGTCTTTAGATAGGAATTAGCTTACCCGCACATACAGTGTAGCAGCTCTAAGTTTACTTACCCTGGTTTGACAATTCAGTGTTTTCAGGTCATTAAAATCTTTAATATAGAAGCCTGACAGGTTGCTGGGATGGCAGAGGTAGGACAACGTTGTGATGAGCCTCATTTTGAGTATAACACAACTCACTCTCTTGTGAGAGGAGAAATTTTAGTCTTTTGTCTTTGTATTTGGCTCTTGGAGTTGAGGCGCTACACTTGAGGAGGATCATTTTTGGCATGCATATGGTGTTTTTATCATTGGAAGGTTTTACAACTAGGGTTTGATTAGCTCTTCTTTGATTTGTAAGTATATTTTTCATGCAAAACTTCTTGATTGAATGGTTGTAGGTTAAATATCTTACTTTTATGGTTACATTGTTGCTATTTTGCTTAAGCATTGAAACCCTAGGGAGAAAGCACACAAGTAGGTCATTGCTTCATGTCCCCATGATAAAAACTTGTTTAGCCATTTGATTAAGAAGAATATAGCCTAGACATTGCTACACTAACTCTCCTTTTTCTTGAGTTAGTTTGAAACATAAATTGAATAAAGAAGACGTCCGAGGCCTAATTGACTTTACACCTAGGGTTTGACTCTTAGGGTTTGAAGAGCCTTGGCTCTACAACACTTTTCAGCCCTAGATTTATGTTTTGAAGCTAGCCTTTTTTGCCAAAGAGTTTTAAGGAAATAGGGAGGAGCATGAGGCCTTGCTTAAGCAACACCGGAATGAGCCTCCTCCCCTTAGGGTTTTGACTTCATGGCCCTGCCATTGCAGCACCATTAAGCCTAACTCTCCCGTCCTTAGATTTAGATCCTTCCAAGCCTTTAGCCTTACTCCTTGAATCCATAATACCCTAAGCACTGGTCTAAAACATGCAACGTTGAGTCTTTTGTGTTAAAACAATCTTTCTAGCTTTCAAGAATTGAAACCCTAACTAACCCTAGCGACTTACTAACCCTAACTAGCTAATGACATCATGCCTATTTTGATCTCTTGTTTGGTATAAAACGTTGTGGCTTTGTCATCTAGCAATTGGCATTGATGTGTAGATTATTTTCATTGGCTTAATTTGTAAAACGTCCACCTCCTTGCCTACCAAAACTAACCTAGAATAGGGCTGACATCACCCTTAGAAGGCTTGATGCAACAACATTATATGTGATCATATTTATGGTATTCAATGCGTTGTGATAATTCAAGGATTTTTGTACATTGAATGCTCTATCATTTTGTATTTATTGAAGAAGCAATATTATAAAGCCATAGCCTTTATTGCAATCATTGACTTCGTCAATAATTACATTTATTTATGCTCATGTGTATTTCATATTGATATCCATTGACAATTGAAGCATTAACCACTATTTGCATGTATCAGTTTTATTGTTGCCTTGTCTCGCAAACCTGTGCTCTTACTGTGGTTTATCTTCCTCTTGACTATCTTCTTGGCAGTAATGTGTGAAGGGAAAGCTTACTTTGAGCTTTGAGCCTTAATCCCTTGATCCTTTTCCTTCAATACCCCAGATTACTAGGGACATCTCCCTTAGGATTAGCCACCCTGAATAGAAAGAGCCCCCCATCGAGGTGACAGTGGGTGGGGAAGCTCCTGTTACGCTAGTTTGGTCCCTACCTTCCAGCTACTTGACCTTGACTACAAACTGAGCGATAATAGGAGATATTCGGACTAACAACAATGACTCACTAGGGATAGATCGATTGGGACAAGGAGGTGTCCAGTGGAGCTCGCCCGTTCTACGGCCATAAAAGGGCTACCTCTTTTTTTTTTTTTTTTCTACACTCGAGGATATAAAATTGGCATTGAAACTCTGTCTTATGTTTGTGGTTCAACTACTGAACCAACGGCCTATGGCGTTGGCTCCGCCTTTCATGGCATGGAATGTATTAAACATGTTACAGGCAAAAATATTTCATTGTTGACGACCAGCCAAATGAGAATGTAGTAGAGGCGTAGGTATGTATTAGAACCAATAGCGGAAAAGTCAGGAGCATATGCACTAATTATTTCAGTGCTTAAATTGGTTAGTTTTCTTCAAGCTTCAGAATGCAGTAGGAACTACACCATAAGGACTGACTTTCTTTGGCCTTGTGTTTTGACAGAATTGCATGTTACCTAATGAATTTTCACATTTGATTGTCAATTTTACATCGGTTCCCAGTTTATCACTTTCTTCCATTTTGTGGGTTGGCAATACCATAAATTATTATACTGACAACTACTTCAAATTCATTGAGGAATTTGGATGGGTGCAGATTTCCAGTTTGGGTAACTACAGCCTCATTTTGAAGAGTTTAGCAGGTGAAACTTTATCAAAAGATCGGTTTCCTGGAATATGGTGACTTCTGCAGACGAGTTGCTTAAAACAACAATTTCCATATTCCTTTGATAGACTTGCAAAGATTCTGCCAGGATGAACTCAATATTGCAGCGATATTATTCAGAGACTTTTCAGAGACAAAATTCAGTAGCATGGTAAGACCCAAGATAGATAAATCTATTTTCAATGAGAGTGCAGGAAGCAGAAAGTGGACTTACTCTAGGGGTAGGCAGAAAGAGCCTATCCTGAATTCCAATGCAAAGGAAGATTCTCAAGAAATCTCCATGAGCTCACTTGTAAGATTTTCTTCGAGAAGGGGAAGGTTGGGTAGTACCAATAATTCAAGCAAAAGCATATTGGAGAAAGGCTCAATGCAAGGAGCTCTCTTCCTTCATATGCATCAGAGGAAAGGGATGTTCTGAGTGTTTCACTCTTTAAAGAATTAAAGGAGGAAGATCATAACACAAAAGTTTTTACTGTAAGTCCAAATATAGAAGAAGTTGTGAACCTCCGTGAAATATTAAGGGGGATCCATAAATGGAGGGACAGATTTTGGAAACACAAAAGTCAGTTGAAAATGCAGAAGGATTAGGAAAAGATAAAATTAAAGCACAAGATAATGCATGTCCAGATATAACGAATGCTGGGAAGACACCTCAAGTTTCAAAAGAAGATTCAGAATTGAAGGGAGAGATGGGGAGATTTAGAATGTTTTCTGAAGGTTTAGAAAGATCACAAGAAGATCAGAATAAAGTTGCGGTTGATTCAAGTCCGAGTATAGTAGAATCTAGCAATGCATATGAAACATTAGGACGAGACATAGAGGGAGGGATTTGGGGCATCAAAAAGTTGCTCGAAACTTCAGATAGATTACAGGAAGGTCAACATAAAGTTGTAGTTAATGTAAGCCCACATTTACAAGAAACTAACTGTACATCATGAGGTCTTAAGAGGAAGTTTGGAAATGGAAGAAGATATTTGGAAAATAAAAAGAAAAACTCATTTTAAAATTTTGAAGGTTTTGAAAGTTTTCAGGTTTCAGATGAAATTAATGAGCATTCAGAGTGTGTTAGGCCCGAACAAGAAAGTAAAATGAGTGGAGAAGAGAACATAGGTACCCAACATGGATTACATGTATGGTCACAAGAAAGGAAATTGTATGAACCAGTCCATGGCTCCTTGAAAGACTTTGATAGACTTGTTGAAACATCTAAGATCTAAACAAAGGTAAGGTTTATGAGAAGCAAAGTCAAGTTGACAAATTTTGTCTAGAATTTAATCGGTGTATATTGAGTATTCCATGATTGGCCCTGAATTAAAATTCCTTGAACCTAGCGGTATCTGTATGTTGCATGAGGAAATACCAAATACCAAATTAGAACACACCAAATTATGAATCAAGAACCGATTTGAATTTTTATGTGAATAGTTGGAATTTTATTATAGGCAGAAAACCAGACCAGTTTACCTTTTCAAGTGTTCTCAAGGCATGTGTTAGTATAGAAACTATGGAACAGGGCAGCATCATCCATGCCTCTATCATTAAAATTGGGTTCGAGTCAGCTACATTTGTTGGGAGTGCCCTTGTCTATGTGTATTCTAAATGTGGGAGAATTGAGGATGCATGAAGGATCCTTGAAAATATT
>ML782561.1:149075-204850 GCA_009831015.1 Picea engelmannii | reverse complement strand
GTTCCTGTCTTGGGTACGCCCTCTTACAAATAAAGCATCTGTGCTGTGACCATCCATGCTTTTTTGCCTCATCTCTTCAGATAACAAGGATGCAACTACATCCTCATACTTCAATGTAGATTGAGTGGTACTACCTATTGCTAAAACCAGATTATCCCAAGAGTCTGGCAAAGAACACAACAAAGTAATACACTTATCTTCTTCTGCAATCGTAATATTAACGGATCCAAGTTGACTTATCATAGTATTAAAGGCATTTAGATGTTCTGTCACGGAATCTCCATCTTCCATCCTAAGATGATACAACTTCTTTCGAAGAAACAACTTGTTTACTAGGGACTTTGATTGATACAAATTCCCTAACTTATCCCATATTTCCTTGGCTGTAGATTCTCCTCAGACATTCAACAACACCGAATCTGCCAAACAGAGTCGAATGGTACTCCTTACTCTTCTATCCAGCTTGTCCCAATCTTCCTTTGACATACCAGTAACTGGTGTACTAGTAGTTTGTGTACTGGTAGGTTGTGTACCAGTAGCCTGTGTGCTTGTAGATGGTGTACCAGTAGGCTGTGTACCAGGATCCACAACGATCCATTGTTCTTTGTCTACAAGAAGGTCCTCCATCTTAAGCTTCCATAGCTCAAAGTTTTTACCGTTGAACTTCTCTATCTCGATTCTAGATGAGCTCACCATTCCTCTTACTTTACTCGAATCTCCTCTGCAAAAGCTCCCACTAAACCCAGGTTTATCACAGACCCAAGATAAACTTGATCTATCAAGACCGAGCCAAACCCTTAGCAACAAAGGTGTCCCTCTGAAGCCAAAAATGTTCTCTGATACCACATGTAAGTTTTAAACCTACGAAGTAAAGCAATTCATATAAATTCTTAAGCAATACAGAAATTAATCAATGGCTCATACACAGAGTACACAGAGATTTTTACCGAAAACCCTCAACCGGGAAAACCTTTCTTACTTTCATTATATCGAATTTCACCATTCGCCATACAATATATACAATGTTTTTAGGTATTTCGTAGATACCAAAACCCTAATCCCTTAATCCAGGATTAATTTACAAATCAGCTAAAAATAGCAAAAAAATGCCCAAAAAAAATTTTCGGGGCATTGCCCCGAACGCTGCGTGTAACCAGGTGGGGGCATACCTGCCCCCCCCCTGGGACCCCCCTAGGAAAGTTCCTAGCGCACAAGGCAGAGCCCTAGGTGGAGGGATCGTCAGACGCAGTTGTCGTATCTGACGCACCCACACACACACACATGCAAAGAATATAACACACACCCAACACGATCTTACTACTACGAACGGTTAAACCATGAAGGGATAATCTTCATGTCTTTCCCAAACCCAACCTAGTGCATAACCCCTTTGTGAGAGGGGGATCCTAGAAATTTTTATACAAAAATTGGATTTTTCTCTCCCTATCGCAAGATGCTAAGTGTTTTTTGAATTCTTTGGAGAGTTGTACTCGCAGCCTAATCCAAAGTGATAATCCTAGTCTAATGTTGGTGGAAGAATCTAAAAAGAAAAAGTTTCTAGATCAATTTTAATTAGCATTTATTTTTGTGGTTATTCTTTACTCAGAGGTGAATGAGAGTGAAATTGATGATATTATGAATCGATTCCCAAAAAAACATAAGAAAAATGATAAACAATCGTTTCCTTTCAATGAACTTCTATTTATGGGAAGGAGAAGGATTTTTCGTTTCACTTTCAAACAAAGAAATGTAGAGATTCCATGCAATTTCTCTCAACAAGAATCCAATTTAATGCTAAACTATGTAGAAAATGATTCTAATATCCAAAATCCAATCATGAAAATATATTTCTTTGTTTAAATATGAAATTTAATTGATTTGATTCAAAACTTCTTATGCCAACTAGATTTGAATATTTGTATTTTTATACAATTTGAAGCAAATATCATATAAACAAAGAGCACACTCTCACAATGATAAAAAAAGAAGCAAAATAAATCCAAACTTTTCAAAAAGAAAACTAAAACTCAAACAAGATTATTTATTTTTTTTTGGAAAGATATAAATGAAAGATCAAATGAAAAACACAAAGATATATGGACTTCCTTGCGACAAATTTCAAACAATTAGATGAACGAGAAAATATCAAAAACCAACTCAAGATATCAAAGAGGAAGAGTGATTCCAAAACAAGGAAATATCTTAAAAATCAAGAAAAGAATAAAAACCTCTTAGAAAGAAAATGGTTGCAAGTTCTTTACAAGACACACACTGATAGAAAAAGTCATGAGCAGGAGGAGAGACCAAAAAATCACACCCAACAAAGATATCCCACAATTTTTCAACAGAAGGAAAAATCAACACTCTGGTTATATCAGCACCATAGTGCTACAACACTCCTTAGAGCAGTGCAGGGGAGCACTGATATGAAATCAACACTCTGGATATAAGGGGAGAGGGGCATTGTTTTTTGAGAATGAAAAAATATCAACCCAAAAAACAAAAAATCAGATAGGCTTGATCATCAGCCTGTGTAAGATGACTTCAAGACTAACAACACATGTATAAAAAAGAAAAAACATAGTGAGTAGGATCTAAAGATGGGAAAAGACTAATACAAGACCAAGGAAGGAAGCTAAAACTAAAAGATTTGTTCCCCAGTGGAGTCGCCAATTTCTATTGTAGGAAAAATCCCTTGCGGATAGGTGAATGTCCTCTTGGATCTTAGACCCCTATAACCAAGACAAAAATATGCTAACTTTGAACACAGGCATTCATTTAAATGTAGCTAAACTAGTCAAGGGAAAAGTGGAAGAAAATATGAGTGCCTTTTTCTAAAGTTTGTCCTCGCTCGATCTGTGTTGAAGTTGATCTTCAATTCCTTCAATGAGTTCTACGATCCCATAGACAACGAAGACAAATAAAACTTCATATTCTACCAAGATTAGTTTAAAACTAGATTTATCCAAAAGACAAGCGCATGCAAATGTACACAAACATGAAGGAAATAGGTGAAGCATATATATTAATGAGAACAAAACAAGGTGCTTACAAACTGTAGATGTAGATGCAACAACCTTACCAAGTCCTCCTTGTCCAACCCTTTGCTCAAAAGATCCACGATCATAATGACGATACTTTTTACTGATTATTCCCCCTTTTCACCGTGAGAATGCCTCCTTATATAGGATTTGAGAGGCTCAACCACCTTAGATATTATTGGGATAAGTTGAGGATATGACTCCATCAATTGTGGGGTTCCCCTTAGATCCATCCTTGAACTTGGATTCAAGCCAAACTGACTTGGATGCTTCTTAGTTTTCCTTAGAGATAAGGGGCATTTGTTGCCAATATTTTCTCAACAGATTGACACTCCCTAAAATTTGGCCACAGAGCATTGCAACGCTCTCTTATAAGAGGGAAAGGAGCACTAGCTCTCTTTTCAAGTGGGTAGGGGAGCGCTAATCTCCAAAAATACTTTTAGGATGGTAATTCCTCAAGGTAAAATCTTGTAAAATTTTCCAAAAGATATATTTTCATCTTCTAACAAGTCTTAGAGGATGTCCCAAGTGTTCTTATGATTTCGTCTGCAATGTGAAACATGCGATATGAAGGTATGGTTTTTGTGACACTTGCAATAATTATCATGAGACATGATTGAAGTGAGTAATTTTGATGTGTAACATAATCATATCTTACAACAATATTATCTTTACATGTTACATAGATACAAGTACATATATCACATACTCCATTCCATGGAGATACCAAGTAGAAGTTCAAACATTTCAAGGACCAATATATCAAATCAATAAACATTACATCATCGAATTTCTACAAAATTGTGACTCACATTAACATATTATCAAGAGTCTGTTTATTCAACACAATTCAAACACTTTACCTTGTTTGTCCACAATCATTTGATATTCACTTCTTAGCAAGAATTCCACTATCATCAATCAATCATTTGACCTATATTGCTTCCATAAACATCTTTGTCCTTCCTACTAACCATTCCAACTCATCCAGAGATAATATCATTTTCATTATTTGCAGTTGTTTACATGTTTGGAGTCTTCATCTATGTCTTTGACCTTTGGATCTTCAATGTCACAGTCAATTCATTGTATTGGATTCACCTACTATTTGTTAGAGTAGTTAATTCTAAAAAAAACGCTACATTTATATTGAGTTAGCTACGTTGAATGTAAATGATTCTAATTCCAAGACTTTCATGAATTTCATCATTAACTCGGTACTATTTGGAATCTCCATACTCCATCTTGCAATTGTTAGATTACTTAATTTTAACAATGCATCACATATTAAGTTGAGTAGGCTCAATATGTTTCTCTTCACAAACTCCAAAAAAATTCAAAGAAATTTCTCACCATTACAAGGATTTCCAAATATCTGATTCTGGATTAACGCTAGAATCTCACATATCTCCTTCTTTTGAAGCTTGGATATAGGATTCTTGACCTTTCACACAAAAACACCTTTCTGCAAGCCTCTTCAACTCTTTCATAGAACACACCATTGATTTGTGAATGCAAGATGGGGTTCATGGGGTCTCCCTATCGGAACGTTGATATAAAATCAGTATGTTCATTCTATGATATTCGTTTTTCATCATAAGTCATAATTGAAAGTGTTTCCATTGTCATTATAAGTCAAATAGTTTGCAATATTTTTCATTGAATTTTATGTCTAAGTTAATAAATAAAAAGTCACTCCATCTGCATTATTATTCTAAGTTCACTAAAAAAATCAAAGTCTATTGATGGAATGAAGGAGGTTGATATAGTCAAGAGTAATTTTATTGATGGAAGGACTCCAAATTAAAATTGAAGTTGAGAGTTTGAAACCAAAGTCACTTAAAATAATTGAAATTGTCCAATTAAAAAACAAGTAAAGAATCTATGTCAAAATTGGATTCAAAGTAGAATAGAGACAAAATATTGTGTAGGTCAAGTTTAATGAATCAAATTCATATGGTAATTTAGTGATGTAAAATCATGACAATAGTGCATCTATTAAGTTTTTCAAACCAAGGTCATAGGCATTATTTTTCAACTTTATCAACTCCAACAAGAAACATATTTTTATGCAAGTATTTTGATGGAAGATTTATGCATGGTAGAAGAAGATGATACAAGAGCAAAAGAAAATAGAGAATGAAAAATATAGGCACTTGGGAATGAAAAAAAAAAAAAAGAGGTGGGGGGATATTGAAATAAGAGAGACAAAGACAAATAAGAATGAAAAAACAAAATAAAATGGTGCAAGGAAACAAAAATGAATAAAAAATAAAAATAGAAAGAAGAACAACAAAAATGAAGTAAAGAAAAAGGAGGCTAATACTCTAGGTAGTGAAAAAATAATACTGTGTCAATAATTGATATGCAAAATTAACTTAAGTAAAAATGAAATCCCTAAGAAATTTTATGATCCTCCTTGATAATCATTGGTTCTATGATGGAAAGAAGGTGGTCATGGGGTGAGTGCACGAAGTTGATGGACAAAAATGTGGCAATGGGGTGAGTAGAAACAAACTCACATAGGAAGCCAAACGTGCATGTCGTCCTAATGTGGCAAGATCAACAAACCCAAAACCACCTCCAATGATGCCACATAGGCTCATCGACATGAAGTTGTGCATTTTCCTCATAGGAATGCACATGTGTTTCTTTCGGGACCGATTAAAAGTGTGTGCGATGCATTTTTTGGCCCATTCAAGCACCACACCATGTGTTTTAGAATACATTGAGAGAATGGATAGGATTTATTTTGATAACAAAGTGTCAATGGGATCATAACGTTGTCTTGGAGGGAAGCCAAGTATTAATTTGCATTTAAATTCTTTTATTTTTAATTCCCTAAACTATTTAATTACATGTTTTTTTGTATTTTTTTAAGTTAATTAAAAAATTCAACATAATTTGTAAAATATATCTTATTAAATTGCATCACAATAATTAATATGGAACTTGGAAACAACCAAAACCTAACACAACCATAGGAAGGAACACAAAACCCGAACCCACAACCAACAAACACAAACATAAAAATTTATGAAGGGTTGATGTCTCTTAGATGAATTGTCGAAGAGTTAAGGAGTACAAGAGAACATAGCCTATTTTCATTGGCCAATTAATTGCATAGCCTATTTTCATTGGCCATTTAATTGGATTTCATTATATCGTACATTGCAAGTACCCAAGGAAAATTAACCAGTATTTTTTAATACAGGGCTAGGGTGTTTGACTATTACAGGACTTTCATCGATAAAAGTAAAGTGAGAGACATGAACATTACAAAACACAAATTGATGTCATTGTTTATTTATCTTATAAGTGAACTACATCTACCAATCAACAAGAGAAATATGTGTATGGATTCGTGTATCCACCAACAATTTAAGGATAATTGGATGAAATGATGGTTTGTGGTGTTGGACATGCATTTTGAATAACTAAGTTTTGAGGTCACCTACAAAAGTAGGAAGAACAACATTTAGGCATGCAAAAGAAGCATGCAGGCGCAAAGGAAGGAAAAGTAGCATGTGGGCACAAAGGAATACAGAAGCATACATGAACCATCAGGTTTTTTGGTAATGAGTTGTCATAGAGTTTTATCCCTATTTCGATGTATAAATATGTAATGGGTTGGGGAAGAATATGATGCTAAGAAGATGAAATTAGATTGATGAGAGAGAGAGAGAGACTATGCTTGGGGTTTTTGGAGAGACTTTTCAGAGATAGGCTTGCATTGCAGAGTGGCTTGCATATATGGAGGATTATACTATGATATATCTTGGTAAGCGTAGTGCATAGGCCTGAGATGATGATTGCATAAATATTAATATAGAAGCCAATCGTTGTGGACGTAGCCCATGGATTGGGTAAACCATGTTAAATCATGTGTTTGAATGTGTCCTTTGATGTGATTTTTCATGGATGTTATGTTTATGCATGATTAGTATAGATATGATTAGAATTTGGTTGATGCATAATGACTATGAATAGTTCAGTAGGTGAGTTATGTGGTAATCTATTTTATCTCAGCCTGCATGTTGAAGTTTATGGTACTGAATGAATCTTGGATGGATTAAAGTCACATAATTGATAAGATTAAGGTAAAAAGATATAATTTAAGGAAATTGCACCTAGGATCTGATAACTTATAAAAATATGTTGAATAAGGATACTGCATAGAGGATGAATACGTGTTAAGAGTCATTGCAATGGCCTCACATCCCCTCATATCTACAAAATCTTAGTTCTTGTAGCCCCAATAGATTCCTCACGTGAGACTTCAATTGCATGCAATTGATGATGAAAGGGCCAATATTTGAAGGGTTTTGTTGGTTAACTAACTTGAACATAGGGTATTAAAACCACACGCGCCAAAAAATGTTCTGTTGTCGGGACCTAAAATATGGAATTGAGGGAATGTTTTGGAGTTTGAATAAGAAAAATATAATTGAATGGATGGAAGGGAAGGAACGTGAGTCTGCCCGAGGAGAGAATAGAAACCATCGGATGAGATATGAACAATGGTTGAAAAGGTATGTTGTTATTGGATTAATCGGTAAATGTGGACATAACCAAATCTTTGTAGATCCACATGAATCTAGAACAAAACAAAACAAAATATGATACTTTCCCTAAGATATAACTATTGAGTCTACTAGTTAACAAGAGATAGACAACATACCATTTAAATGTTGTTTCCTCCTTCCATTTCCATCCTAGTTCCACTCCGATGCTCCTATGATATTGAATCTCCAAGGGAACACAAGCCAACCAAAGTGAAAGAAATACAATCAACCCAACAAGAACCTATGTATGTGATCAAGGAATCATACAATAAAACAAAACAAGTTTTATGGGAAAGAAACATATCAATGTATCATATTAAATGAAAGTGGAAATTACAACCAAGGCCTTGATTTTGCAAGGTCACCTTTTGATGGCCCTTTACTCCAACACATACACTTGCTCCAACCTTGAATTAAGAAGATCCACAATGACTTGATGAACATAATTGAGGCTCTCAAGCATGATTTGAAGTAGAATTCTCCATCCAATTCTTAGCCTATTCAACCTTAGTCTTTTCCATGAGAGATCCCTCTTTATATAGGGTAAAAGAGACATGGTTGAGAATATTAGGATTATCCCACCAAATTAGAGAAATGAGTAAGATCCAAACCATTCGGAGGCCACCTCATCTTCTAGAATATCCCCTTCTAGAACTTTCGTGAAGTTTGACTTTTCCTTGTCTTTTGACATCTTCGCACCCTAGCTATAGTGCAGCATGTGGAGACGTTGTAGTCCAACTCTAGAGAAGAGGGAAATGATCAAGCATCGTCACACCTTGTGCCTTTTGTAGAATGCGACGAACTTCCTTAATAAGACGACCTTCCTTAATAAGGTTTTTGAGAAGAGAAAGCCAGTCACTTTTCTCATGGAAAAATAATCTTTTTAGGAACATGAACACATGTTGTCAATGGATAACTGGGGTGACCAAAATAATGTGTAATAGAGTGCCCCCCAAAGTATGAAGCTGGAAATCATGAGAGCTGAAATACTTTGTAGAATGTGTGTGTCGAACAAGGGGCACATTGATCCAAAAACTATAAATAGTCAATCATCAACATAATAATATACCATTGTTCGAGGTAGGCATTCCCATACTCATATTAAAAAATTTCAAGTGATTCATGCCCACTAAATATACACTGTGGATCCATGTCATTGAGAACCAACATAGCCACCAAGAATACACTGTGGATCTACGCTTTAAAATGACTCAAATTTAGACACAACCATGAGACATACAAAGTGGATCTATGTGTCAATACAAATCATGAATACTCCATCATAACCTAGACCAGAATGATGAGATACAAGGTCTTCATTTCCATCATTTCTAAGTATGAATCTAACCATGTGATTACAGGTGTTGAAGTCAAACATAGTAGAAACGACTTGATTACCAGTCCATGATGAGAACCGTTAACAAGTGCGAGCGAAATTACCATTTATGTCAATGACTCCCAAGGTACCCTATTACAATCCAACGAATGTGAATAAATGATTTGAAGTCGAAAACTCAATGAAATCTCCCAATTAGGATTCAATGACGTGAACCCACTGTTGGAAGCGAAGAGACCTGCCAATTAGGCATTCAGGCTCTAAGGTACTAAATGATTTCTATGTCTTATTCCTGGATAATGAGTTGAAGTCGATAGGAAAAGACTTGTCACAGGAGGGAACTGATGTATCCCCCATCAATGACATGAAATAAGTAACATATTTCTAGTAGATCAGAGTGTGAAGTGATTTGAAACTGACTCAGGGAAGGTCAACATGGTAGACAAATTTATACCTTCAGATGGCCGAATCAATAGAAGGCTTATTTTGGTTGAACTTCTCTTGAACATATGAATGACACGACAATGGTCTTGCTAGAATTCACTCAAAGAGGACCTGACACATGGACATGCGGATGGTCAAATGAGAGACAAATCGATTTCCCAACCTAGATACAATGATGAAGGCGGGTGTCATGTTCAAGAGCTTAACACAAATACAAAGACACATTCCTTTCCCAATTTTCCCCCACCATTTCTGTTGAGTACCTCTTTATTTTTACGCAATCTTAAGGAGGATAACATATGCTTGTTGATGTAATATTATCCTTTGGATGAGTCCCTTGAAGTATGTTTAACGAACCCTAAGAAGGAGTGGTTCAATCCCATATGGGTCTTTTGATGTTTGTTTAATGAGTCCAAGGAAAGAAAACTCAGGGTTTTTTCAATTTTAGAGAGTCTGAAAAACACTTTAAGAGAACTCCAACAGGTCATTTTTCGTAAATTAATCTAACGAGACCAAAAAAGTGATAACCTACCACTCATTAGATGTTTTCTTCAAATACTTTTACGAGCATGAAAAGAACAAGGTCGCTCAACAATCTTTTCATGTTTAGAGAGTCTAAAAAGAGATTAAAGGGAACTCCAGGGGGTTCCTTTTTCGTATAACCTTTACAAGTCTAAGAAAGTGATAAAAGTATACTCAGTTACATTCTCATTGATTTATGAGCATGAGAAAGAACAAATATTAAGCTCGAAGTTTTTCCTGAAAAACCTTAAAAGGATCTGTACATGTTACAAATGTATAAAACCAAGCCAAAAAGCAGATCCTTGTTCCAACATTTCACTCCTAGACTTTTTATCTGCAAAAATTAAACACTTGCAAAGTCGTTAGGACTTTAGGGTTTGGATGAAATATATAAAAAATAATATAATATTCAAATGAATAGTAATAAAATCAATAAAATGAGTAAAACCTCACATTTCACTATTTCATTTTTAATTTCACTCAAACCTTGCTCCAACCCCCTTTTTACCTCGATTTTTAACTACAGATTATAGAGTGATCGACTAATCATTCGATGAATCATCTCCACAGAAAAGGTAATCTTCATTTCCTTCCACTTTCCATGGATTAAAATTTGTTTTTCATTGGTTAAAAATAGACTTTTGAGTTAATTGTTTGGAGGTACCTATGCATGGAAGTCATCGCAGGTGCCCTATATTGGGGCCTATGACGATCTAATATCTCCATAGGAGGCCCTATAGCTAGCCTGCAGCAACATCACACTGTGCAGATGCACAAGCCTGCGACATCTGCAACCCAAAAGTTTTTAAAGATGAGTTTCCCAAGAAACTTTCTCCAAGGAAGAAGATAATGATGCTAATCTCTCTTTATGGTTCCATTGCAGTTTTCCCATGGTCAAAATGTTGGAATGGTGCGAGAGAGAGCATGAACTGGTAACTGTCATGGCCCTCTGGTCGTGTGGGTTGTTTAAATTATTCAAAATCCAGGGTATGAGGGCCCAACTAAGATTACGCGAGTACCTAGTTCACATGTGGGATGTGAACGAGCAGGCGTTTCATGTGGGTGCTCACACTCTTAGGATAGATATCGAGGATATCTACTTATTAACTAGGCTATCTTGTCGTGGGTCCTGAGTAACACTTATAGGTAGCAGGGGTGGTGGTGAACCTATGAACCACTATATCAATGAACATTATGTGCCAGGTACCCAAAAGCATAGCGGTAAAGTCGCTATTAGAGATGTGCGATACTTGCCTCTACGGACCATCCTCTATACCATAACACACATGGAAGAGAGTGCAACTCCCCATATGGCTCTTCAGATCTATTTTCAGTATGCGCTAGAGTGTATGGAGCCCCGATTCTTCAACTGGTGTGAAGGGGTTCTTAAGAGTATGAAAAAACAACTGACCAAGTGAAAGAGTGGTGGATTGAAATAGTTGGGATATGGGTCAATTTTGGTATCCTTATTCCTAAAGAGGGTCCCAATTTTGCGCTTGCAGGTAGAGTGGGGTATACCTGCACCACAGGTTCTGAGAATGAAGAGGTGGGTTGGCCTCATGGAATGACATGCAGTTGGTCCCATCGTTAGATATAATGATTTCTTCTTCGACTGGTTGAGAAATCAAATTCTCATGGTTGATGACTATGAATATGTCAGTCTATAATTCCATGGAGATATAGACTTATCTCTTATTGAAGGTTCCTAATGGGGGGACATAGGTAAGAAGGACATTTTGTTTATATGATTTTTATTTTATTTTTAATGATATAAAATTTCTTTTATGTTGTATATCCAATGACTAATCAAACTCTCTTTGATGATGCATATGTGGGACCTTATCGTCCTCCAGGTTCATCTTCTATTCAGAGGCGAGCAGAGAGACATGACATAGCAGGAGTAGTTGTTGCTGACTTTGAGATCCGAGAATAAAATATGGAGCGATTCATGTTGAACATCCCATTTGCCTCTATATATCCCGAGGCATTACCAGCACCACATAGTGGGCGTGTCTGCTTCCATTGGTCGACTACTCCATAGAGTAGAAAGGGTGATCGCATGTTATAGCGAGAAACATCCTTGATGATCTATTGTATATGAATCCATGTGCTTCACATTTTTTATATTTTTGTCTTTGGACAAAAGCATTTTTTTGTAAACTTTTATCGTTATATATATATGAGGATTCTACCGGATTACTTGTTGTATATACAAAATGTGATTGGATTTTATAAATGTCTCAAATTTCTGTCTAACACATAATTATCCAAATCCTCTGTTAATGTATTTAGACATCTAGGAATGTGTTGATATTCAATGTAATCAAAATGACGCTCCAATAGGAGAATTTGTAAATATACCCTTAACAACGTAGGACTTCGAATGGAGTAAACATTACTCAACTGTAGGACTACTAACTGCGAATCAAGTCATACAATAAGGTGATGGATTCCAAGTGAAACAATGTTGTTCAATAATTTGATGAATGCACTGTATTCCGTAATATTGTTAGTTGCAAAACCAAGGAAAACACCATGTAGACTAATCAATTCATTTGTAGGTGAATAGATTTCCCAAGCAGCAGATGCTAAGTTCTGAGTACTACAACTAGTGTCATCAGCAAAGCCAAGGTAGGTTAGTGAAGACACTAACATCTAAAAACCAAGCACAATGCAAGGTAATAAACTATAGGTAAAAACCAAACAACGAAAAAGCACGCAAGAGTATTATACACTAAAGTACAAGAACTCATGGAAAAATGACTTAAGCATAGTACTTCTTCAAGTAAAGACCATTTATGGGTTCACTCAAAGGGATTCCATCATAATCAAGTATCTCATAAGCTCCCTTATCCAACACTTTTTTGACAATATAAGGACCCCACCACATGGGCTCGAATTTACCGGCCCCTAGAAAATCACTATATTTCTCGTAAAGAAGAACTAGATCACCTTCAGAAAAAACGCATGTCTTGACATGCTTTTCATATTGGGATTTGACACATTTCTTCTGAGTTTCAATAACTAAGGCATAATCACAATGGGTTTCATCTAATTTCATCAAATACAAAAGACATTCCTCTTCAACAGAGGTGTTAGGGAGAAGTTCAACGGCTAGTTTCAAAGATGGTATCTCACATTCAATCATAAAAATTGCTTCAATACCATAGACTAGATGGAAAGGTGTGAATCCCATGGTAGACTTAACGGATGTCCGATAGGCCCATAATGTTGAGAACAACATCGTGTTCCAATTTGACTTATGAATTCCTACCATCCATCGAAGAGTAGTAGTAAGAACTTTGTTAATTGTTTCAACCTTGCCGTTGGCATATGGGTAATAGAGGGTTGCATTTTCATGGCGAAGACCCAACTTTTCAGTAAGTTCAAACATCGTAAAATTTCAAAAATGACTACCGTGATCAGTGACGATGGATTAAGGGACACCAAATATAGTAATGATATGATTGAATATGAACAAAGCTGCAGTTTTCCCAGTATTATCAAATGTAGACATCGCCTTGTCCCATTTAATGAAATAATCCACAGCTACAATGATGTATCCATGGCCCCCGACCGAGTGAGGGTTATATGTCATGAAGTCAATGCCTCATTTATCGAATGGACCAATAGAAACCACAGGGTGAAGAGGAGCAGGGTGTGATCGGATCTTATTGTTATAAGTTTGACAATCGTGGCATTTCTGGACGATAGTAATGCAATGTTTAAATAATGAAGGTAAAAAATAACGAGCTCATAAGATATTTTGGGTGGTGTCATACCCAAACATATGACCTCCACATGCTCTAGAGTGACATTCATTCAAATATTTCTCAGCTTCCTCATAGGTGAGACTTCGTCGAAAAATGGAATCAATACCATGGTGGTAAAGGGTATCACCAAGGATGATTTATTAACAATCTTGATACCATATACGATGACGATATGTACTAGAAATATCAAAATGAAAAGATTGAGTCTAGAGATATATGATGATATTTCCATACCATACGTCATTAGAAATGATAAGAAAAATGGATTCGTCAGGCAAGGAATCCTCTGCCACACTTTCTGTCTCAGTAGAGGGAAGTTCACATATCAATCTGGAAAAAAACAAATATTTCTTTGACTCGACACGTTCAAACTCCAAGTCAAACTCTTGGAGAATCACTATCCATTTGGAGTACTTTCCCCCCAGAAATTGTCGAGTAAGGATATGTTGCCTGGGGTTGCAATCAGAAATAATTGTGGTCATGCGTAATAAGATGTAGTGACGAAAACGTTGAATAGCTAGAACGCTGCCAAGGCTAGTTTCTCCACATGTACGTATTTGGTTTTAGTAGTCATGAGACTCTGAATCAAATAATATATCACATGCTCTTCATGTGCATCATCCTCTTGGACTAAAACCATAGCAATGGTAGATTCCAAAGAAGCTAAGTACAGGAAATAATATCGATTATAGTCGGGGGGAAACAATAGTGGTGTACGAGTCAAGGCATGTTTTAAAGCCTCAAAATATTTGTTTGCAGTATCATCCCATACAAAATAGTAACCTTTCTTGAGGAGCCGAGTGAATCCTTTTGTTAATTCAGCGTAATTGGGAATGAATCAACGTAAAAAAAAATCCTTCCCTTGCAAACTTTGGAGCTGGGGTAACATGAAAGGAGGAGGTAGATTAAGAATAGCCTCAACCTTCAAGGGGTCTACTCGAATCCCATGTATAGACACAAGGAAACCAAGAAGTTGGATGGATTCCACACAAAAAACACATTTGTGCAGATTCAAACATATGCGATAATAACAACAGAATATGAAAATGGCCCGTAAAGGTGTCAGGTGATCTTGACGACGCATGGAATGTGTCAGTATATCGTCAATATAGGGTTGCAAAATGTGCTTAATTTCATGAAAAGCATAAGACATAGAGCACTGAAAGGTATCACCAGAATTTTTGAGACCAAAGCATAGTTTTCGGTAGGCGAAGGTTCCCCAAGGGTATATAAAAGTAGTCTTGTGTTTATCCACTGGAAAAATATTAATTTGATTATAGCCAAATAAATCATCCATTAAGGAGAAGATTTCACTCCCGTCATAGTCGTCAATGATTTGGTCATCGAAAGGGGTTGGATAGTTTTCCTTAGGACAAGATTTATTTATATCCCTATAATATACAAAAATGTGGATCGTACCTTGTTTCTTATTTATCAGAATAATATTTGATACCCAATCAGTCAAAGCCACGGGATAGACAAAGCCAACTTTAAGAAGATATTCAACTTCCAGCTTGATAGCAATAACTTTACGTGGATTTACTGGGTGAATTATCTATCGAACAGGTTTAGCGTCCAGATAAGTCTTAATCTCATGCACAATGATATCAGGATCAATACCTGCCATTCTCCATAACTACAAGCGAAAACGTCACAAAATTCTTAAAAAAGGGCTTTATAAGTGCCAACCTCATGAGTAGAACATGAGGCACCGATATGAAAATTTTCCATGACTCTAGGTTTAATCAATATGTCAAGACAAATGGTAGGTGAAATGTTACTCAAGTTCCCTTTGTACAAGACATCATGTGTTGACTCATGAACTGAAGAAATAACAACAATGGTTGACGAAGTAGAAATCCATTGGTAACTCTCTATGGTATCATGTTCTAGGAAGAGGCTAGAACGATGATACCCATTGTCCCATGGAGTATCTTCCATAGACATGACTGACATGATCATCTCCTTAGTAGGAAAGATCATGTGAAACATATCATGAGATGTGTCACAAAGAGAAGGAGGAGAGGGATTTGTTGATTGAATAGCTTGATAAACAGATTCAATCAAACTTAAAGGCATCTTGTCACCGTAACAAAGACAATCACTAGGGTTGGTGATGCAAGAGAATCGCCTTCAAAGACGACATCACACACGTGGAGGCAAAGAGAGGACATCTCAGCAATGAAAAAATTTCAAATCAAGCATTTAACTCAGAATTTCATGGGTTGTTGATATATTTTGTAACAACATTTTTATAATGTAGCTTGTTTGTAAAGTATGAAGGACTGTAAGAACTACATATATGGAGTGTCGACTCTATCTGGAAGTAACTGGTAGTTACGGTGATAGGACGAAGCAAGTAGAATCTTTGAATTGATAGGATAGACTTAATATAAGATCAGAGAGCTCGTGGAGTGGTCCTTAGATAGATCATTCTTAGTATTGTATTGTAACAGGATCAGAATAGAATGTATGAGACATAATAGAGAGATTAGTAGAGTAGAGTAGAATAGCATAAAAACTATGTATTTTTTTTTCATGAATGAATAAAACAGACATAAATTGTCCCAAATCCTTGGACTGGGTTCATCTCATATAGGATTGAATGAATGTTGATTTCTATGTGTATGATTTAGTTTATTTCCTTCATGCATGATTGTTTGGGAGATTGGCTGTATGGATTCGTGATGAAGCTGGCTAAGTTTCAATCATTTCTCTTCTGATATTTGTATGTAAGGTGTGCATCATGAATGCAAGGAGTGTGTTGACTGAGTCTCAGATTGAATTAGAGAAGTTCATAGAGAATCATAGAAACTTAGACCCAAGTGCAAGGTGTGCACAGCGTCAAGAATCCAACAAGCTTCGAAGAACCAACGCAAAGGAATGCCAGGTAGGTGAGAAGTATTTTCCTCTTAAGGAAATACTTAGAACTGAGTTATTTGAAATCCCAATAATGAAAGGTGTGTGTGGGAGATCGAAATCCTTTAAAGGGATAAATATTAGAAGGGTAGCACTTTCGACAAGTGTTATAGAGATCCAGGAGTTGGACTCGCCAGAGAAACGAAGATCAATTTTCTGAACTCAAAGAAATATTCTAAGTCTGGGAGAAGGCAGAAGCTCAGGAGGGAGATCACATCATCCATATATCAACTGCGGAGGAATAGATATGGACCTTCAAACCCCATGTCCAAACACTCAGAGAAGTGAGAACATGAGGATAAAATATCTCATCTGTCAGATCCGAGCACGTGGATCAAAAACCATTGATCTAGAGGTAAGGTGCGCACACATTAACCTTCTGAAGACAGGATTCAAAAACCCAAGGAGATGGAAGCTGTAAAAATCCTATCCGTTCATGAAGGAGGATGCGTGGCGAGAGATCGACATTTCGATGACTCACAGAGAAAGAAAGTCAAAGAAACAAACTGTTCAAACTCGCGATGTGCGAATTCCCTATTTGATCATGGTCATCCATAAAGGAGGGTACATGGCGAGAGTTTAGCATTCCGTTGACTCGCGACTTGAGGAAGTCAAAGAGAAGAATCGAGAGGGTTCGCGAAGTGCAAACTCATGAAAAGATCATAGGCGTTGGCTATCCTGACATCATCATAGCCATCCATTTTTGGAGGGATGTGTGGCGAGCGCTCAACATTTCATTGACTCGTAGGAGGGAAAAGTCAAAGAGGGGAGTAGCGAGAACTCGCGATACGTGAAGTTACGATGTGCTCAGAAGGTTATCCTCAGGTTATAGCCAGAGGTCATATGGTTGAATTAAAGGGAGGAGCTAGCACGTGCTAAGACCCTCTCACAGTTCAGGACTCGGGAGTTTGAAGAACAAAGACTCGGTTCTTCCATATTGTCGACACACAAAATGTGACATGCCTTTTTGGGCTCAACCGATGGTCATAGGTGGTGGTCACCTGGAGAAAGGATATGAGGGGAGCTAGCCAAGAGCTAAGCCCTTGTCAGGAATCGGTTGTCAGGAGAATCTAGGTAGCTCATTCGCAAAAATATTGATACGCGAACTCGCGACACCCCTTTTTGTGTAGGAAAGCGGTCACATCCCATGATCACGTGGAGTAGAGGCTCATGCCGAGTGCTTGTAAATGTAGACTAAGCTTCATATTCAGACATGTGGATTTATTTGTGGGATTCCAGTAGGGAATCAAAGAGATGCTCTAGCTCGTAGACTTGAACGATCCAATGACTAGGAGGTCAGCAGACCTTGCTGAGGTTGGGGGGTTGCATCAAGGGGTATCGGAGCTCAGATTTAGAGTTTGTTTGCAAACATGAGATGAAAAGAGAAAGGAATAAAGTTGATATCAATTGTGGTATCAATAATTTTATTTCTATTTGTAGGTGACGTAGTGAAATCATGTCACTGAGAAGGCGCAGAGCGAATACAAAAATGGAAGAAGAAATGAGGTGACTCCGAGCAAGATTGGACGCCATGGAGACAACACAGAAGAAAGCACCAGACATTGGTGATGTCAGTGAAGGTGAAGGCGAAGAAGGAGAAGAGGTCGAAGAAAATGCAACAGAGGATGCTGCACGAGATCGCTTGATAGAAGTTGTCTCAAAGATAGGGGTCAGAGAAAGGATAGAGGTACCTATGCATGAAGGCAACTTAGAAGTTGAATAATTTCTAGATTGGGTACGTGCTATGTAAAAATACTTCAATTATGAATATATCGAAGAAGACAAGATGGTGAAGAATGCAGTAACAAGGCTGAAGGGTCATGCAATGTTATGGTGGGATGAACTACAAGCCGAATGCAGGAGGAATGGCAAGTAGAAAATTAAAAATTGGGAGAAGATGGTAGCCAAATTGAGGGAAAAATTTGTCTCGAAGGATTACCAAATGAATATTTACAGGAGATTGCAGAACCTAAAATAGAGAGGTTTATCAATGAAGGAGTAGATTGAGGAATTTTATCGACTGAACATCAGGGTTGGACAGAAAGAAAATGAGGATGAGAAGACAACCAGATATATCAATGGGATGAGATATGAAATCCAAGAGGAGATCATCATGATGTCGGTTAGTACAGTCGAGGATGATTATCAAGAAGCCTTGAAACATTAAGAAAAAATGGCTAGGAGGCAGAGCCAATGAAGCAGAGGAGGAAATTCAAGCAGAGGCAAGGGAACCAGGAGAGAGAAGTTCCAGAAGATGAAGCATGAAGATGAAAAATGTCATAGTCACCATGAGAAGGGTGGAAGTTCTAAAGAAGGATAGTATGGAGGAAGAAGTTATTTTTCCAGAGAAGAGGAAGAGGAATATCCAGAGGAGGCGTAGTTAAATGATATACCTGTGGAAAAGAAGGACAAAAATATTGGGAATGTCCCGACAGAAAGAGAGAAGAATGCATAGAAGCACACATTGTTGAAGCACAAAAGCATGTAAAATAATAAGCAGTAGAAGGAGGAAGGAACCTCATGATGAAGAAAGTCTTTCTTAAACTAGAAAAGGAACTAGAGGAACCATTTCAATGAAAAAGCTTGTTCAGAACTACTTGCAAGTTGAAAGACAGAGTTTGCAAGGTGATCATAGAGAGTGGAAGCATTGACAATATAGTATCCATAGAGATGGTGGAGAAGCTGGAGCTAAAGACAACTGCATATCCAAAGCCATACAAGGTATCGTGGTTGCAGAAAGGTCATCAGATAATGGTAAGTCAACAATGGCAAGTTGAATTTAAAATAGGAGGTTACAAAGATGAAATATTGTGTGATGTAATTCTTATGGATGTCTGTCATATTTTATTGGGGAGGCCATGATAGTATGACTGAAACATTATTCATGATGGAAGAAGGAATACCTATACCCTAGAGAAAAATGGTAGAACACATATGTTGTTACCGATAGAGGACAAGGAGACAAAGAGAGAAGATAGTTCAAGCATACTTCTCATGAGTGGGAAGGGACTTCTGAATGAAGTCAAGAAGGAGAAAGAAATGTAGTTTGATGTAGTGAGGAATATTAGAGTTATCCTTATAAATACTTTTGTAGAAGATTTTCCTATAGAAATCCAAGAACTGTTAGAAAACTTTTTTGATATAGTCGTGGATGAGTTACCACACTCATTTCCACCTATTAGGAGTATAATCCATCATATTGACCTTGTTCCAAGAGATACATTACGAAACAAAGAATCTTATAGGTTGACACCTAGAGAGAATGAGGAGGTCAAAAAGAAAGTCCAAGAGTTGTTAGATAAAGGGTTAGTCAGAGAAAGACTAAGCCCATGTGCAGTACCAACTGTGTTAAGTCGAAAGAAGGATGGAGGATGGAGAATGTGTACAGATTCCAGAGCCATCAACAAGATAGCCATTAGATACATATTTCCTTTACCAAGGATGGATGATTTGATGGACTGTTTGAGTGGAGCAAGCTATTTTTCCAATATATACTTGAAGAGTGGATATCATCAAATAACAATGAGAGAGGGAGATGAATGGAAAAAAACACTCAAGACAAATGAAGAATTGTTTGAATGGATGGTCATGTCGTTTGGGTTGAAAAATGCACCAAGCACATTTATGAGGTTGATGAATGAAGTATTGAAATACTTCATAGGAAAATTTTTCATAGTATATCTAAATTGCATACTAATATTCAGTAAGACAAAGGAAGAACAATTAAGACATTTGACATCAGTGATGGAAAGGTTGCAGCAAGAGAAGTTGCTGATAAATTTGAAGAAGAGTTCTTTTATGAAGAAGGATCTCATATATTTGGGTTTTTTGATCTCTTCAAATGAGTGGACTATGGATCCAAAAAAGGTGAGAGCAATCAAAGAATGGTCTTCGTCGAGCAACATATTTGACGTAAGAAGTTTTCATGGGTTAGAAAGTTTCTATAGAAAGTTTATCAGAAATTTCAGTGGCATATGTGCACCCATGTTGGACACTATGAAGAAGAAACACAAGTCCTTCAATTGGATGGAGGAAGCTGAAATTTTTTTCAAAGTGTTGAAGGAGAAAATCACAGAGAAGCCAATTATAGTCTTACTATATTTTGGAAAAACATTTCAAGTGAGATGTGATGCAAGTGGATTAGCTATTGGAGCAGTCTTGAGTCAGGATAATATGCCAGTTGCTTATTTCAGTGAGAAGTTGAATGACACCAAGAAAAAATATTCCATGTATGACAATGAATTTTATGCAGTGATTCAAACTTTGAAAAAATGGAGGCACTATCGAATTCCTAAAGAATTTATCTTGTACATTGATAACCAAGCTTTACAATTTATTACTAGGCAAGAAAAGTTGAATCAGAAACATGCGAAATGGGTAGAATTTATGCAGAATTTTACTTTTGTTTTTAAACACATTGTTGGATCTACTAACAAAGTTGTAGATGCTTTGAGAAGAAGGGGTTTGATTGTATAGGAATTCCAGGTGGAGACCTTGAGGTTCGAACACCTCAAGGAGATGTATAAAGAAGATGCAGATTTCAAAGAAGCTTATGAGGCATGCAAGAATCCTTTATTGGGAGACAAAATCCCATGGACTAAATATTTGATCCAGGATGGATTATTGTTAAACGGGAGCCAATTATGCATTCTGAAGTGCTCAATGAGAGACAACCTACTGAAATAGAAACATAGTGGAGGTTTAGCTGGACATTTTGGTCACGATAAGACAGTTGCACTGTTGAAAAATTTGTATTATTGGCCGAGGATGAGAGCATAAGTGAAGTCGTTTGTGAAAAAATACATAATTTGTCAATATTCAAAGGGAAGACAATAGAACATTGGTTTGTATCAGCCATTACCAATTCTAGAGAGGTCGTGGGATGCAATCAGTATGGATTTTGTTTTGGGATTGCCTAGAACTAAAAAATTGAGCGATTCCATATTTGTTGTGGTGGACAGATTCTAAAAAATGTCACATTTTATACCATGCCAGAAGACAAGCGATGCCATACACATCCCCAATCTATTTTTCAGAGAAGTAGTGAGACTATGTGGATTGTCGAGGAGAGTAGTTTTAGACAAAGACACCAAATTTGTAGGAAAATTTTGGAGGAGTCTATGGAAGAGATTGGGAATGAACTTATCCTTTAGTTCAACATATCACCCTCAGATAGATGGGCAGACTGAATTTGTAAACAAGAGTCTGGGAAACTTATTAAGAAGTTTAGTCACTCATCAAGGTCAACAATGGGATCCGATTCTGGCACAAGCAGAATTTGCACCCAACAATTCAGTGAGCAGAAGCATGGGAAAAAGTCCATTTGAAATTGTGTATGGTATACATCCAAGGGGGATTACAGAGTTAATATATTTAAATCAAGATGAGTTCAGAAGTGCTGGAGCAGAATATTTTTCAACAGGAATGCAAAAACTCCATGACAGAGTCAGAGAACAGCTACAGGACAACAACCAGAAATACAAGAGAAGAGTTGATCAAAAGAGGAGAGAAGTTCAATTTGAATTTGGAGATGAAGTTTTAGCTCATTTGAGAAAAGAGAGGTTTCCAAGGGGAACATATAACAAATTAAAGATGAAGAAGATAGGACCATGTATGATTCTTAGAAAATTTGCAGCCAATGCTTATGAGATTGGATTGTCAGTAAATGTTGGGATTTCACCGATATTCAATGTTGCAGACCTGTATCCTTACAGGAGAGATGAAGCAGGAGAATCAGATGATCAGAAAGAAATTCAGTGGGAAGAGCAATTGCCCACAGTAGAAAAACCTCAGATGGAGAAAATTATTGAACAGAGGGATGGAAAGAAAATCAGGAGGAAGACATATCCTGAATACTTAGTGAAGTGGAAATATCATCCAATGGAGGATGTAAGTTGGGTCACAGGACCTGATATTTTGAAACATGGAAAGACAGTGTAGGAGCTCATGGACAGGAGTCCATGCAAAATTTTAACCAGAGGAGTATGATGCAGGAGCATCACCTTCAAAGATGACAATGCACACATGGAGGCAAAGAGAGGACATCTCAAAAATGAATTTCAAATCGAGCATTTAACTCAGAATTTAATGGGTTGTTGAGATATTTTGTAACAACATTTTTATAATTTAACTTGTTTGTAAAGTCTAAAAGATTGTAAGAACTGCAGATATGGAGTGTCGACTCTATCTGGAAGTAACTAGTAGTTATGGTGATAGGAGGAAGTAGGTAGAAGCTTTGAATTGATAGGATAGAATTCAGATAGGATGAGAGAGCTCATGGAGTATTCCTTAGATAGATAATTCTCAGTATTGTATTGTAACAGGATCAGAACAGAATGTATGAGACAAAATAGAGAGATTAGTAAAGCAGAGTAGAATAGCATAAACACTATGTATTTTGTTTTTCATGAATGAATAGAGCAGAAATAAATTGTCCAAAATCCTTGGACTGGGTTCATCTCATCTAGGATTGAATGAATGTTGATTTTTGTGTGTATGATTTAATTTTAATTTATTTCCTTCATGCATGATTTTTTGGGAGATTGACTGTATGGATTTGTGATGAAGCTGGTTGAGTTTCAATCATTTCTCTTATGATATTTGTATGAAAGGTGTGCATCTTAAATGCAAGGAGTGTGTCGAATGAGTCTCAGATTGACTCAGAGAATTTTAGAGAGAATCATAGAAACTCATACCCAAGTGCAAGTTGTGCACAACGTCAAGAATCCAGGAAGCTTCGAAGAACCAATGCAGAGGAACACCAGGTGGGCAAGAAGTAATTTCTTCTTAAGGAAATCCTTCAAACTGAGTTATTATAAATCCTGAGAATGCAAGGTGTGCATGGGAGATAGAAATCATTTCAAGGGATAAATGTCATAAGGGGTTATCACTTTCTACAAGTGTTAGCGAGATCCAGGAGTTGGACTGACTAGAGGAACGAAGATCAAGTTTCTGAACTCCTAGAAATCTTCTAAGTTTGGGAGAAGGTGAAAGATTAGGAGGGAGAGAATAGAAGTCATAGATTAGCTATGGAGGAACCGATATGGACCGTCAAAACCCTTGTCTAGACACTTAGAGAAGCGAGCATAGGAGGAGAAAATATCTCATCCATCAGATCCGAGCACGTGGATCAAGAGTCATTGATATAGAGGTAGGGTGTGCACACCTTAACCTTCTAAAGACAAGAGTCAAAGAACCGAGGAGATGGGAAACATAACAATCCTATCCATCCATCAAGGAGGAAGAGTGGTGATCTCTCAGCATTTTGATGACTCACGGATAAAGAAAGTCAAAGAAATAAATTGTTCGAACTCGCGATTTGATCATGGTCCTCCATCAAGGAGGGTACATGGCGAGAGTTCAATGTTTTGTTGACTCGCGAATTAAGGAAGTCAAAGAGAAGAGTCGATAGGGTTCGCAAAGTGAAAACTCATGAAAATATCATAGCCTTTGGCTATCTTGACATCAGCAGAGTTGTTCATTTTTGGAGGGACACATGGCGAGCGCTCAACATTTCGCTGACTTGCAGGAGGTAAAATTCAAAGAGGGGAGTAGCGAGAACTCGAGATACATGAAGTTCCGACATGCTCAGAAGGGTAGCCCCAAGTTATATCCAAAGGTCATATGGTGTAAGTAAAGGGAGGAGCTAGCACGAGCTAAGCCCCTGTCACAGTTCGAGACTCGGGAGTTTGAAGAACAAATATTTGGTTCTTCCATATTGCCGACACGTGAAACGCAACATTCCTTTTTCGGCTCAGCTGGTGGTCATAGGTGGTGGTCATGTGGAGAAAGGATATGAGAGGATCTAGCCAAGAGATAAGCCCTTGTTAGGAATCAGTTGTCAGGAGAATCGAGGTAGCTCATTCACAAAAATCCTGATACGTGAACTCACGACACCCCTTTTTGTGTAGGCAAGTGGTCACATCCCATGATCGCATGGAGTAGATGCTCACACTGGGTGCTTGTACATGCATGCTAAGTTTCATATTTGGACCTGTGGATTTGTTCATGGGATTCCAGCAGGGAATCAAAGAGCTATTGTAGCTCGTAGATTTGAACAATCCAGTGACCAAGAGGTCGACGAAACCTACTGAGGTAGGGGGCCTACATCAATTAGGTACTATCCATGGGTCATGTGACTTAGGGGTTTCATGAACAGTGGTGGATATAATGTTAATCTAAGCGAAAAAAGTAGGGGGAATATTGGGTGGTGGGATTATAAATGTACCCATCAAAGTTGAATCTTTAAAAGACCCACGTCGACATTCTCATAACCAGGGGGTATCTTTGATATAAAAGGGACATTGCTAGTACGTGAATAATAACTAAAGAAGGCAATTTGGTCGACAGTAATGACCTTTCCTTGGTGCAGGAAATGTATCACATAGAAAAGCATAGACACAAATGCATGCATGGAATCATTCCAAATACAACCAAGTAGAATATTATAATCAAGAGGTGCATCGAAGACCTCAACCTCTACAATGATCGATTTACCTTCTAAATTTATAGACAATGAGGGAAAAACATCATAAGGTTTAAAACCTGTACCATTGAAGGCATTAAGTGTATTTTGTGACTTGGTGAGGGCAGGAGAGCCAATGGCTTTCCAATAAGCAATGAACATAATGCAAGTCGAGGATCCTTCGTCAATAATGGTTCTACAGATATTCTTGTTTTCTACAACAACTTGGATCTGAAATACTAGTTGAGGAGGAAGCCTTGCAATATTCTGTTCCAAGTCAAAGATTATAAAATTGGTATCATTCCGATCAATTCCACCAATATCCTTTAAAAATGCCTTCCGTTGAGTAGGACAACCTTGAAGGACTTTGAGAGATAACATCACAGAGGGTGCTTGCATAAGGTCTTTTACAATACTATATTTTTTGGGCAACACATGCATGAGGATTAAATAAGGAATTTAAAACAACGCCCTTGGGAGGAGGACAAAGAACTGTATCGAGACACGGTTGTTCGAGATGAAGAGGACCATTTGGAGGTGAAGTTGTAGGAGGAGGTTGAAACAATGAAGGTGGTATATCATCAACTCTCTCCTTCAAAAAACAATAATCTTTGGCTTGAGTTGCGACTGCAACTTCATTATTTTTAGAGTCACCAGTACACATAGGGACATAATATGAGGTAGAAGTAGAATTTTGGTCATGACTGACCAATTGGGCCTGCTGATAAGAAGGAAACAATTGTGACAAGATGACAAGTGTAGAAGGCTTTCCTGTCCCTTGGAGGAACTTAGTAACCTTAGCGCATCATGGACAATCTTTTGTATAATGATCACCACCAAAAATAAGGCAGGAGTAATGAGGTTTACACTTATCTTTCTCATCAATGAGTTGCATTTTGGATTTGTCATATTGTTGATTGTTATTTTTTTCCTCCTTATTCTCACCCTTCCCTCTCTTTTTATTTTTATTTTTACAGGTAGGTTTAGATTGAAATGAATTAACTTCAGTGGTTTTACCAGCAGAAGGAGTAGAAGTAGGATCATTTTTTACATTAGAAGCAGTAGATTTCGGATTGTTGTGACTAGCATGTGTAGACTAAGTCTCAACATGAAAGGTTCCAATTACACCATCAACAGCATGAGAAGCTGCTGGAGGTGTTGGGGTAATATTTTTGGAAGGAAGAGGAGCATAAGGGATCAAATCGTAAAGTGTTCCTGTTTGCGAATAAATGAGATCTAGATACTGAGAACAACTAATCTCTTGTTCTTCAGTGACAACACCACTCATGGAAAAATAATGCGAAATAGGTCCAATGAGAGATTTGGTGAACCACTCAACCAATAGTTGATCAGGAAGAGGAACTTTGATTAAACGTCTCCTCCTCCTCCACTCATGGATGTGAACAAATATATGAGTGGATGAGGATTGTTTAAAAGAACTCAAAATTTTTGTTACTGTCTCATATCGAATCAACAACTAGTAATGTGTTAAAAAGGCCATGGATAGGGTGTTAAAGTCATTAAATAATCCTCATGGTAAATCGATGTACCATTTTGTTGCCGAACCCATGAGAGTTCATTGGAAAAGTCGTAATCTTATTGAGTCATCCATCAATGAGTTGGACGAACACCAAAGATGAAAAGTCATAACATGGTTATTCGCGTCTTCTCCTGCTCTACCGTCAAATTTAGGAATGCCAGATGGTATTTTGGCTGGTATGATGAGCCAATAAGGAAAATGAAAAATAGGATCATTCAAAATACTAGACAAATCTGGTAAATCCAAAGTGGATAGAAAAGGAAACTGTCGATTCACTTAAGGAAACTAGTTTTTTGGGGGAGGAAGTCTTGTAGGTATACCAGTATGACCATAAGAAGTCTATAGGTAATTAGACAATTATGACAGATTTAGTTGTGGAGGATTTTGAGGTAGGTAACCCATAGGGTTGGGTTGATTAGGTATGTTCCCTTGGAAAGAAACATTAGATTGAAAGTTTTGACCCCAATTGGGATTCAAAGAACCTGGATATGGTTGACCTAGGTTAGGGGGTACAAAAGAATTAACTTGAGGATGTTGGACCCCAGAAGATTGTATATTTCCTTGGAAAGTAAGATTCCAAGGTTGAGATTTTAACACAGGCACATTTTGTCCATAAACTGGGTTATGGCCTCCAACTTAAGGTTACCCCCCAAGTTGAGGTTGTCCCCCAATCTGAGGTTGGCCCCAAAATTGAGGTTTTCCCCCAACTTGAGGTTGACATCCGATAGGAATCTGAAAACCAGAAGTGACAGAAGGACCGATGCCTCCAACTGGATTGGAGCCACTAGGGCCAAGACGATTAGATCCTCCTAACAAAGGTGGAGGAGGAACGTAAAGCCCTCCAGAGAGAACCTGGGCAGGTGCAGGAACAAACTGACTCGTAGAATTATACCCATGAGGAACAAAAGGTCCAGACCCTCCAGATGGATCCTGGGTAGGGATATCAATGGAAGTATTCAAAGATTTATTCCTAGGGGGGAGTGATGAATTTGGTCTAAGCAGATGTGGTGTTCCAATAGGATCTTGAGTGATAACCACATTTATGGTAGAAACCATGGCATGTTGTGGGACCATAATAGAATGGGCCATCTGGATATGAAGAATCGAGTGAGAACCAACCAAAAATTGGTCCAAAACGGCGGTGACACTACTGGTAGTACTAGTAAAATGATCTAAAGGTACTGTATAGGTAACAGACGTCTCAGGCATTTGTGATGCTATAGGTTGATCAGGACTCACTCCTAGGTTTCCATAAAGATATCATACTTTTAAAGGGGTGAAAGTAGGATTAAAATTTATGATAGTGTGAATCGGGGTCCTAAATGATTCACTTTGAAAATGGATCCTCGACTCTAGATCCTACGTTAGGTCCAGTAGGTACTTCACTATTCTCAACAACAATAATTTCTCCTGATGAGTTCATCTGAGGTAAAAGAAAATATCGTCTAATACTCAACGATAGGTTTGGGTGGAGTCAGAATTATTCTAAAGAATCTGAAACTATTTGGAACCCCTCTAAAGAGTGTGTGCTTCCAACTTTAGAAGCTACTTCGTTGTTGACTACTCCCTCGGGAGAGCCTTCTGGTAAATTAGGAAGAAAAGGGAGGTAACCTTTGAATCTTCTGGGGGTATCCCTTGCATCCTATTTGAACGAAGAAGGTCGATGTTGGATTAACCAAGTAAAGGACAAAATAAATCTATGGCCAACTAGGGAAACAAACAACACTCACTAATAAAATCTAGAAATAAAACCAAGAAAAGAAACCTTCTTATTTCGAAATCACTATTTGGTGATGAAATCCAATGTTGTGAAATCAAGACAAGAAGGGTTTGGGATAAAGCAAGTGGAAAAGTTACATTGACGACCTGCTTAACAGACTTACACCCTGGTGCAAGATCCCACACATAATCATGGGTATACCCTTCAAGGAGCTTGAGTGAGTTTGGCCTTCATCGATTCCAGGTACCGTGAATACTTTTCCCTCCATAGTCTTTGTGTGTAAATACACTAGAGAGATAGGATATTAAGGTTACCAACTACAAATTTGATTCTTGGGGAAACAATTGATAGTCCGATCCATGCGCAAAGGAAATGTATCTATCCCAAAATCAACTCGATAGGCTCCCACACATTATCGCGGGTATACCTTCAAGTGACGCCCAATAATACACACAATCTATACACCAATACCAACAAAGGAGGGTGAGTAACTCTCCCAATCCTAATGCGACCTCGTGATTCACCCTTGTGTTAGAAGGGCTTCCCAGGAAAAAATGTAGCAATATGATTTGAACTCTCCCTATCACAAGATGCTATTGTGTGTTTTGATTCTTTGGAGAGTGTGCCTTACAACCTATTCCAAAGCACTATCCTAGCTAATGTTGGTGAAAAGAATTCCTAGAAATAAAAGTTTCTAATAAGTTTTAAAGTTACGATGTATTTTAGAGGTTGTTTACTCAAAAGGGAGATGGAAATGAAACTGATGAAGTTGTGACCTTGACCCAAGAAAATGAAAGAAGAGATGAATGTTCAATTTTCCAGTTCAATGAAGTATAATTACAGTATGGAGAAAGTATTTATTTTGAAGTATAAAAATATACGAATTACAATTTCTTAATTTCGAATGAACACAATTCCAAATAATTACGAACTACAAAATTTTCCAATTCTTCTCTTTAACAAATATTTCGAATGTAAAAATTTTCTTCTGAAAGATTACTAAAAAGAATAAATGAATTGAGTTCTTCCTTTCCCAAATCAAATCAGGGATGCAATGATGAAAGGGAAACGTAATCCAAGAAAATTAAGACATTATCAACACAATTCCCAAATCAAACTCATAATATAGACAAAAATGAAAATGATAAGAAAGTTTTTGTCAAATACAAACAAAAAGTGTTTCTCAACCAACAAGCAATCTAGTAAGTGAAATCAATCCAAAACTTTAAATAAACCAAAAGAACCTTTGTCAAACAAGCACTTAGATTAAGAACCCGATATTATATCCTCGTGACAAATACCAAAAGAAACAAAATTGCAAAATCACGAAGAAAGACTTTCAATCACTGAAAACCAATCACAAGAAAGATTTAAACTCATGAATCAATCAAACACTAGTATCAGAAGTCCAACCTAGAAAACTAAGGAAAATATGGGAGAAAAAATACAAATTGACTCACTCCAACAAATCCTACAGGAGTCATCACAAGTTGGGTGTGGGACACAGTGAGATGAGCAAAGGTCGTCACAAGCTACTAATATAGCACAATACAATGTCGTCACACTGGATTGGACAAGCATGATGCGATGTCTGAGGGTAATTGCAGGCTGCAAATATGGTGCAGTGCGACAATATCTGTAAATGAGGAAAAAAATGGAATAAAGACAAAAAATCTAATTGAACTTTCAGACCCAAGGAGTCCATATGGATAACCAATAGACTTAGAAGGTGAATTTAATCAGAGGAAGGCAGGCTAAAAGAAAATGGGAAGGAAACAATCAAAAGGAAGTTGTATCCCCAGTATGGTCTCCAATTTTTTTATTGGATTAATCGATAAATGCGGGACATAAACATATATCCCTATATCCACCTGGATCTAGAACAAAACATAACAGAATATGACACTTTCCCTAAGCTCTAACTATTGAGTCTACTAGTTAACAAGAGATAGACAACATACCGTTTAAACGTTATTTCCTCCTGCCATTGCCATCCTAGTTCCACTCTAGTGCTCCTATGATATTGAATCTGGAAGGGAACACAATCCAACCAAAGTGAAATCAATACAATGAACTCAACAAGAACCTATGTATGTTATCAAGGAATCATACAATAAAACAAGACAAGTTTTATGGGAAAGAAACATATCATTGTATCATATTAAAATGAATGTGGAGATTACAACCAATGCCTTGATGTTGCAAGGTCCCCTTTCGATTTCCCTTTACTCCAACACACACACTTGCTCCAACCTTGAATGAATAACATCCACAATGACTTGATGAATAGAAGTGAGGCTCTTGAGCATGATCTGAAATAGAGTTCTCCATCCAATTCTTATCCTATTCAACCTTAGTCTTTGCCATGAGAGATCCCTCTTTATATAGGGTAAAAGAGAGATGGTTGAGGATATTAGGATGATCCCACCAAATCAAAGAATCAAGTAGGATACAAACCGTTTGGAGGCCACCTCATATTCTAGAAGATCCCCTTCTATAACTTTTGTGAAGTTTGAATTTTCCTTGGCTTTTGACATCATCGCACCCTAGCTATAGTGCAGCCTGCGGAGACGTTGTAGTCCAACTATAGATCAGGGGGTGAAAATCAGGCATCGTCACACCCTGTTCCTTTCGCATCATGCGACGACCTTCCTTAATAAGGTTTTTAAGAAGGGAAAGCCAATCAATTTCCTCATGGAAAAAGACTCTTTTTGGGAACATGAACACATGTTGTCAATGGATCACTAGGGTGACCAAAATAATGCGTAACATATGTGTTCACCGAGTTGCATGAGATTTTCTTTGGTGAATTTCTAATTATTCTAACTAAATGGTTAGAAAGGTTAGTGGATAATACTAGAAGATATCAAATAGCAGCGCTGAGGAACTTGACCCATGAGTTGGTAAAACATTTGAATTCAGTAAGTAATATTACTTCTCATGCAATCAATTTATGGTTGAATAACATATTGGGTGGTTGTATTATGGAATTTGCAATAGATTACAACCAGTCGTATAGTGTCACAGAGAGGGATTTGTTTAAGGGTTGGTGCATAAGGTTATGAAAGCATTGGGTACCTGGATAAAGATGTTGTTGTGTGACAAGTGTGATGATGATGAAATTTGATTGCTAAGGGGCTTTGCATACATAGGGGAACTAGGGATGACCAAGGGATAGTATGAAGATAGGAAAGAACAAAGAGACAAATTAACGAGGAAGGGATGGACTGTGGATGTAGAGAAACGAAGAAGATATATCAAAAGAATAAGATGAATTTGGGGTAATCCACAGTAGAATAAGTTACAAGAGGTCGAATACTAGGGATGAGAAAGGAGAGAAACACAATGCATATGAGCAGATAGAACCCTACACACTAATCTAGATCATAGAAATACCACTCAAAGAAGGAGAGGAAGAGGATTATCAGTTCAGTCCTATAATATAAGAGTCATTAATTCCTACTCAGTCTAGATCTTGTGTCGAGTCCACAACCTCGTGTGTGTCACCTGAATCTAAGGTAACAATTGAAGATTTGTCGAAAGTACATTTAGTCAGTGGAGGAAGTCAGAGTAGTATTATTCAGAGTAGTGGAAGTGGTGCATTGAGTCAGATTCAACCAATATCACCAAGGGGAGGTACTACACAAAATAACATGGTGAGGTTAGGCAATACATTGATAATTCCAAAGTTTCAAGGAGTTGGGTCGGATGACCCAGAACAACACCTATTTGTATGTGAGACAATTTTGGTAGTGAATAATGTACATGATGAGGCCACAAATATTGTGTAGTTGGAAACAACATTTAGAGGTTGTGAATTAGTATGGTACATGAAATGATAGAGTATTACACCATCAGGTCAAGCTAGGTCCTTGGTAGAAATTCTACAAGCATTATTGAAAGAGTTCAAGAAGCCAAAGTCTGAGTCGCAGTACATTACAGAGTTGAAGGAAATCAAATAGGTGCAGATTAAATCAGTTTCGGATTATGATTAAAGATTTAAGGATTTGATGGGTAGATTGACGTTTCAAATTCTTTATCAATAGCATAGAGAATGGTTTATTGTAGGTCTGTTTCCACACATTCACTTCCCATTGATACAACAGAAGGTTACATCTCATCCTGACTCTTTGGAGATTATGATGAATCTAGAAGAATATCATATAGGATATGGTGGGGGGATGGCTCAAGTATAGATACAATTAGTTACCTTGTGAATCCAACTAGCATAACTGAGGAAAGGAAAGGAGAAGTAGGAGTAAGTTTGGTGTGTCAAGTGTAGACTAAAAGCCACCATAAGGACAAATTCCCAATCTTTGCATAATATTCATTGTCTGGAACACCGAATCCATTACCAAGAGGAGGGTACTGTTTAATGTGTAAGACTTGGGGGCATCACTTTCCAAATTGTCCAATGTTGTAGAAATACTAGAGTACACCAAAGAATATATTTTGTAACTTTTTCAAGTCAAATGGGCACGAAGAGAAGGATTGTCTTGCATTCGATTTTATGAGAGATAAAACTTCATATATGTATAAAATTCAAGAGGAAAATGTCACGACAGAAGGAGATGTTCCATAGTATAAAAATCCAAGGGGTTTTAATCTAGGAGGCAGAGGAAGATTTGGTAGGAGTCGAGTTAGAGTAGTTTTTGGAAGAGGAGGTCAAGGACCAATAATATGCTACAATTGTAATCAACTAGGACACTTAGCTCCTAACTGCCCAAATCCATGTACAACATGCACATATCGTAGAGAACTGGATCATGTGAAAAAAGACTTTCCTAAATTACTTGTGAAGTGGAAAGAAAGAGGGAATCAAAACATCCAAAATATATAAGAAGAAATACATGACCAAGGACCAAAAATAGACATTATCACACATGGAGGAGCTAGAACAAGGGCTGATGCGATAAATGGAGCGAGACACGTTGAGTAATGAGTGAGGAAATAAGTAGTTCTTGTGCTGACATTTTACCCGCAGAAAGAGAAAGAGACATATCAAAAGACAATGAAGGAGATACTAGGAATAGATTGAATAATATCAACATCATCTGTGCCTCCTTTGATTGATATGCCTTCAGTCTATGATCTTACTATCCCACAAAATCCATTTGAAAAGGTAAGTACTTTGAAAGAATTTTTGAAAATTTGTCTAGAGTTCATGAAAGATGAAATTGCATTGAATGTATTGTGTAGAATGATCGATCATTACACACAAGCAAGGGAACTTCCTACTACATATAGGGTAGTGAATTAGGTACTACGCAAAAAGAGGAAAAGCCATGAGTTTAGATTAAGAGCGTAGATTGGGGAGTATGATGTGGACAATGTCATTTTAGACTTGGGTTATGATGTGAATGTGTTACCAATGTGTTGATGGGTCCAAATGGCCTATGAATCAGATGAGGGAGAACACCAGATGACAGGTCCCAATCATACCTACTCTCATTTGGTGTAGTGTTTCTCCCGAATTTATGGGCTTCGCTGTCACATAGAATTAAAAGAAATAAAAGGGTAAAGAAAATGAACTGCCCCCCAAATAGTTCTAACTAATTATAAGAATAATATAACTACAGGAAACTAATATATTCTAACTAATTCTAACCTATCCTAGGAGAAAATCTAATAGATGAGTACAGTGAAAGGTAATATGTAGACAATATAAATAGTTCATGATAGCCCAAGCATGTTAGAATAATAATATTGCAAAAATCATCTCAAATAGTTGAAGAAGAGAAATGTGACAACATCCCTACACTCATAAGAAATAACAACAGCATGAGAATTCTAGATACTAAGCACAAAAATAGTTCACATGATCAATACCCATAAACGTAAATCACAAATACAAGTGTAGAATAATTCCACTATCATTTTCTAATAGTCATGACTTTAAAATGCCTTCTTCTCTTTCTTACTCAGAAGTAAAAGTAACATCTATTGTTACAAAGGGAAACAATCCTTCTTCCATTCAACTAGCTCTCTTTCATCAAACAAGAGTGAGACTCTTCATCTCTCAAAGCTATTCGTTTCATTCCCCCCACCCCCAATTTATTTTTTACATTTCGAAAAAAAATATATGTGGGAGTTAAAATTGGAATTTGAAGAGCATGATTACTTTTTTCCTTTGGCTGTTTAGATAGGATATTTGTAGAAAAACAATCACTGACTCTTCCCATTGGCATTATCTTCTATTTCTCGGATGTTTGTAGGAGTTTTTGGCTTCGAACTATAGAATGTGATCATTGTGCTTTCTTCTCCTTTGTCTTATATTTCCATTGAGATATTGATGACTCAATTTCATTGCTTGCATCTCAAGATATGACGATTTGAAGTCAACATACCAGGTTTTTTATCTGAATTCAGGTTCCTTCTGTGTTTTTCATATTATAACATTTTCTTCTTAGAATCAACCAACACTTTTCATCCTAAACTATTCTTATCTTCTTCATATTTCCATCGATCCCTCTTGGGATTGATTTCGTTGCCGATAGCTCCAATTATGGCTTCCTGAAGTTGGTATGACCAATTCCCCCCCCCCCCCCCCCAATTCATGGGTGTCTATTTTCTACATTTTTTGTCATCTTCTACAAACTTCCTGGCCTAGATACCTAGACCACTATGTTCCTATGCTTAACACATTTCCAACGAGGTATCATGGGATCAATTATGACACTTGTAGCTCTAGATATGGTCGTTTTAAAATTGGTTCTCAACAACCATTGATCATGCATGTGGGGTAAATATGGACCATTGATTTGAAGTCTAAGGGTTTTCTCCATGTGCATGGAGGGAAAAAATCACATCCATTTATATGATGGATATACATATCTAGGTCATCTATGGAGGAGGTTGTCATCACCAAGGACAGAGCTAGCACATACAAACGCCCATGAAGAGGATTTTTGACGATTGGAAGGTCGTCATTGGCGATGGAGGGGTGGTAGGGGAGTGAGTTGAGTCCTAGAGTGTCACCAATGATGGGGAATTGGAAGAATAAAGAGAACCCTTGATCAATTATAGGAAGGATCCTATCAACCATAGATTACCTTAGGTTCCATTCAAGTGAAAGGGGAAGATGAATTAAATGTGAGATTGCATGCTATCATGGTAGCCAACATGTCCCTGAGGGGTCCATGTGTCACCATATGAGTTGTTGATGAAAGAGAGTGGTCCCACATGGGTTTTGAAGCCCTTCAAGTATTCACTTGTGACCCAAAACATTATATATGGAAGAGGATAGATATTAGCCATTCGTAGGAGGTTGGATCATCGGGGTGATCAGGAAAAGGGTCGGAAAGAAGTGTCGACAATGTGTGTGTCCCATAGTCAATGATAGTTATTGATATGATAAGCACAATATTGAAACCATATGTCTAAAGAGATTCTTCGAAGTGTTAGGGAGTGGGGAGAGATAGAGTTATGACAACGAAGAGGACACATGTCAACACTTAATGGGATAATCCATGGTGTCTAATGATGACGTGTATGACCATGTCAGTCTACATGTTAATTTGAGGATGGGTCTATGTGTCATGTGGGTGACACGGATTTTTGGGTCATGGTTAATGTCAAGTTCAGGGTAACATGTGTGATTCCAAATGGTACATGGTGGAAGTTCCATGGGTTAAAGGTGTCAATTGGGAAAGTAAGAGGTTGTTAATTGTCGACCAACATGGCGGCACTAATATGATTGAGGTCATTAATCGCTGACTCCCGAGGGCCATTGGACTTTTTAGAGGCAAGCGTCATCATTGAAGAATGGATTAAAGTGGATATGACAGGAGCGATGGAGTCTCGATGATCCAGGGGATAAAAAAATGCTCAAAAATAAAAGTTCTTGAAATTGCTCGAAAATGGATTGATTGTGTAGATCTCATCCTCACGATTGCAACACAACTTGAACAGGATCAAACAAAGTCAGTATGGCTGAGATATCATATATTTTCCACTTTTCCAAATAGGAAAAAAATGTTCATTGTGCAGTCTGTATAGTACAAGGTTCAACTGACCGTACGATCGTACGACTGAGGTGGCAAGCTGATGTGGACATGTGACATGGTAATTGGTTGATGTGGATAGGTGACATGGAAAGTTACTGACATGGATGGGTGATGTGGAAAGTGGTTGACATGGACAGGTGAAGTGGCAAGTGATTTGGAAGCGTAGTCGACAGGGACGTGGACCAACCAATGGCTGACACATGTCCATTTGTTGGGATAATGGAAGGGTGCCACATGGCCCACTCAGGGGCCACCATGTGGAATCCCATTGTTGGCTATATGGTAAAAGGTTGTTGGAGTCCGCGGGGGTCTAACACAGGACCTACGGTGGAAAACGTATTGGAAAAGGATGGGATACCAGCCCCCCTGCGTTGGTTCTTAATAACAATGGTATTAAAATTGTATTTAAACTTCCATTAAACCTTGTTTCGAGCTGAAAAGGGTCACAACTTATCCCCATCCTTGGTCACAAACCCATTCTCCTTTACCATATGAACTATGGCACAAAGATTCCAACAGATAGAGCGATATCCAAGGGATTTTAGATCTACATCGGGCCACTTGGGGCCATGCGACCAACACATCCTCCCATTAAGGCGTTAATCATGCTAATGGTGCAACAATTTTCCCAAATTTTTGAATGGTGCCAGTGGTGCTAGGTTTTGGCACAAAAAAATGCTAAGATCTAGGTTCAGTTCGACAAAGGAGTGTTTTGGTGAGAAGGTACAACAAGTTATTGGGAAAAACTTTGAGGGAGTGTATTTTTCTCATTTTTTTTCCAAACTAGGTGTAGGAAGATCCCAACTAGGGGCTTTTGGACATTATTGAGCCATTGAATCCATCTATTTTTCATTCTCAGCATTGTAAAGCATTGATTTTGACACTTTGAGCATATAATGAAGCTGATCCATTGGAAGTTGGACCAAGATATGTATCCCAAGAGAGGGGTGAAATCCTTTATCATTTTGTTGTGTTATGTGCTTACTTTTGATGGTTGTTTATGTATGTTTATACTTCTCATATTAAGTAAAAAACTCATTAAGTTTATGTGATTACAACTTGACCCAATTTCATAATTCACATAGATATTTCACTTGCAATTTTGTACAAAAGAACCATTTTCATTTTCAGATCAAGTTGGTATCAAAGCAAAGGTTTTTGAAGGTTTTATTGTTTGCAAGTGTTTTTTTCTTTTCAAGCTTACAAGGTTGAATCTCACAAGAGGAGAAGGTCAACTTGTAGAGCCAAGTTCTGAACTTTCAAGAAGGAGAACTATACATTCACCTCAAGCTTCAAGGAGACATTCACCAAGTATGGCTCATGAGGAGAGTCATGAAATCCCTACTTTAAAAGATGAAACTTTAAGAAAATCTTTTATGATATGACATAAATGTTGAAAGTTTTATTTGAAGAAAAGAATGCAAGGTTGCAAGGTGTGTAACACCCATCTAGGATGTTAAAAAATTAATCTTTCATTTTATACATACACAATAACAACTTCGTTTTAGCATAATTTCATTGATTTTCATTTACATAATTCTTCTACATTTTCTCAATGATAAATCTAGATAACATGATGAAATAAGTGATATGTTAACTCTATGATCTGGAACTTAAAACAAAAGTGTATAGAAAATATCAATAACCAAATACCATCGAAAAACACCTCCTCCTTAGCTTGTCGAAGCTCATCAGTTGTAATGTAGTCCTGGGCGGTTCCAAGCATTATTTTCCCTCTTTCCCAGAGTGAAACAACAGAATCCTCCCTACCAACTAGGAGCCTAGCCGGCTTCCTAGCTCCAAGAAACCTTTTGGTTTCTTGGCCCTCCGTGCCCGTGACTCCAAGAATAGAAAAGCACAAATGCTCAAAGAAAAATATCACAAGAATTATATCTTCCAAGAATTTCACAACCTCTCATCATGCTCAAACCTCTCCATCCTCCCTTCCTCACCACTTCTCCTCCCTATTTATTAAGTTTCCATACACCCTTCCCCAAGTCTCCTCAACCACCCTCTTTATTATCCATCAACCTCCCTTATCTAGATATTTTGGGAAAATATTAAAATAAAACTAAATATAAATGACTTGCATTAAACAAAAATAAATAAAATGAAAAGTCTTTCTTCTCATGCTAGGTAATAAATGTTATTTGATAATTTTCCCCAAAATGTACATAACACCCCACAATGCTCATTTAATTCATCATACCCACCATCTATCAAAGTCAAGAAGGTATTTAATGCTTCTAGATATTTTGTATGCAATATAATTTACATATTCAATAAACATTCAATTAAACAGTTAATAATTTACTTTAATAGTTAATACATTAATTACTTATACTAGTGTACATGGGTAGGGTATGTGTCTGTAGCTAGCGGACAAATATCTCATGTATGTACTAACGATAAACAATCATTTCCTCTAGTGCATAGTTCCTATATGATCACCAAGACATGTAGGACAACAGATCAAGTAATGCTTCATTTAATAATCTTAACGAACTAAATTACACCAATTCATCAATAACTCATTGTCACACTTAAAATATTAATAGGAAATCAAAGAGGGTTTAAACATGGTAGGAACCAAGTGAGTAAACAATAGTGGCATCTCTAATCCCCAATCAGTATTTGCAACTAACATCAAAGAATCCTTCCTTCCTAACCTACTTCCATCTTCCATCCTAGCCTTTCCTCTGTTGGACTAAGATGGAGCGTCAACTATATTGACCTAACTCTAGATAGAACCCATAAGCGGAAGTGGCATACATCTCGACCAAGCTTCCCCAACAGGTAACTAGCAGTTGTCATCACACGTCTAGGGGAGCGTCACTTCACACAACCCTCCCATGACTCTAGGTTTCAGAGGATAAATGGTGGGCAATACCTCCACCCCTCCTTATAGAACTAGGGTCAACACCCTATATCAAGCCATATCGTGCAACTACTATTCTTAGAGTCGTGTCATCAAACAATCACTCTGGGCAAGTTGTGCGTCTTGTCAAAACCACTCACCACAAATCATAGCAATATTTCGAATCATAAATTAAATAATAAGTACAACATATAGGATATATTATCTTCTTGATGTCTACGACATCCAAGTCACCTCAAAACTATAGTCATTTGGCTATCACATAGCTCATTAACCTGTAAGTTAATCCACCAATAACTCATATCTATGCATATACATAATAATTTCATATAGGGATCCATATCTGTATTGACGTTCTATTTAAGAAATGCATGTTTATTTTTTTCATGTCTGGTATTTGTTATGCATTCATATCATAACTTGAACTAGTATACACGTACCTAAATTCCACATTTTAACTTGCATGTTTAAACGAACCAAAGAGCTATCATCATCATGAGTATATAACAATGAAAATAATATCATGGAACATAAAAATATATACATATCTCAAATATCTATCCCAATCTAACTGAGCCCAAACAAATGTTAAGAATTGAATTACTAAGATGAGTACACAATCAATCTTCTAACTCCCTAAAGGTCAAGATATGGGGCGTTACATACACCCACCCTTCAAGAACTTTGTCCCGAAGTTATAATGATTCAAAATATGAGGAGAATTTATGACATAAATTTTATGTGTCTTTCCTGATAGAAAACCTTATGCTATATTGGTCCCATTGGACCTTCACTTGATTAAAACATGTTGAATATATATATATATCTTGATTTCACTACCCCTATTTGGTAGGCACCTTATTGTTTCCCAACTCTATTTTACTACCACTTGTAATTTAATTAATGAAAAGAAACTCTTCTCGTATAGATTTATTTTTCCTTAGTTCCATATTTAAATTATAGTCTACTAGTTTGACCACCATTTGAACCTTATCTCATCATTGGTTCTCTAGTTAAGTGAATATTATATTGAGTTCGACATAATTTGCATTAAGTCATACATACAATTCCGCTTGAGATATATTGATAATTATAGATGAGAATTTGTCGACTTTGATCATCACTCTAGCTTGACAATACATATTCCATCACTCATGAGATTGACACACCAAAATTTTCCATGCTTACAAGCATTGACTAAGATATTGCTAATTGATGGTCATGTGATGTCATTACTTCACAGTTTGTTTTTTTCGTTCTCCTTAATATCTCTCTTTTCTTTAAGTTATATAAATTATATCTCAAACAAGTTAATTGTCTAGTATAGGATTCTCTTCATCATGGTCGAGGAAAATCCTACTTTCTATCATCAATTCACTATTACAAACATGCCTATACATAAAGAGCATCTTTTTGACATGTGGGTTAGTGAACAAGTAGTTGCTAGACTAATTAATGCATTTCAAGGTGTTTCCTCCCATTTAGATAACTCATCCCTCTTACAATAGACTCATGCATAGTGACTAATAGAACTCGGTTGATATACCATGCCACGCCTTATGACATAATAAAACACATTGTCATGATACTTCTCTTATCATTCTAAACTCAAGTTTTAAATTCACAACATAGGCTCACTTACAATATCCATTTGAATGTTCATTAGAATGTGGAACTAAACATAAGCACCCTCTACAGTCTTATGTTGTCAAATATCACCATACTACCCTACATAATGATTAAGTACAATGCACAAATTCCTCCTTCGCACTACACTCTATCTAGGTTCAAGACTCTTTCCCATTCACTCCTAAGTATAGAAGCAACCCAAGTGCATAAKATATGCTCTTAAGATAGTAAAGCTTCAATGGTACACCACACCAAATTCTCCATTAACTATGTAATATTTTTCTAGCCAATGGTAAATTTCCGCATGACCTCCCCTTTCTAGAGAATAAGTATCACTAGAAAAGTCTTGAATCTTCTCACATACACATCATATAATACCCATAACTTAGGAGTAGGACTCATCACTAGTTTCCACTCTTAACATAAATACTATGGTAAATTTAAAAGTTGTCAACCTTCTCATGAAAATAACCTTTCGCAAGTGGTTGATGTATTTCTTGTAATAATGACGTATCATTTAATCTTAGCATTACTAAGGTTAGATCATCTTTAAGTGGTACTCTACAAGCCATACTTAGGATTGATAAGGTTAGATTTTTCCTTATTATCACTACGAACCATGCTTGTGACTATGTTTTCATTTGAAATCAACTTTACTTGAGGTATTCCACTTACTTACAAAGTGGATGATAACCCCTTTAATTCATTCATTACAATGTTTCCCACATCAACAAATTATTTTATAGGTTACAAGATTTGTTTCACTACATGACCCTTAATCTTAAAACATATCAAGTTGGACTTGGATGGTTTAAACAAGTTTAACTATAATGTGCACTTTGAGTTCTTTATTCCACACTCTAAAATTTTGATTCTCCATATGTTGTATTATATGTTATTTTGTTTGCGCCCTTATTTACATAGATATTAGAAGACATGTGTTATCTAACAAATATATTTAAATCATATATTCTACAAAGAATGGATAATGCTAGGCTACAAGTTTCAAGCATGTAGAAAGTTAAAAAAGTAAGGTCGAAAGTTTCAAAAGACTTTGAGAAAGTCTTCAAGGAGATGTGTCTTCCACATCACACTTGTTAGGTAAACTTGAATCCTATATGTAGTACATACAACATTGTCTTTGCTATACACTTAAGTAATTTAGACCAAAATGAAAGAAAACATAATGTCAACTATGCAATATTAAAAGGAAAGATATAAAAAAGATAAATAAAGTGACTTCAATATTATCATATTAATTAGGAAATGGTATATAAGTCATAACATATACTATAATATATTGGAATAACTATATATATATATATATATTATTTTAATTATTTAGCATGATATATGGAATGCAACAAGAGAACAACACAATGAGGGTTTTTGTTCATAGAGTTGTGAGGATTTAAGGAAACATTTTCATGTAGCCCCCCCCTTTTTTTTAAGTTTAGTCTCTCTTATGTAATTTTCTAAAAAAATTTAATCCCAAACAAATGGATTCTTTAAAAGCTTAAATGGTCAACTAAATGATTTCATATTAATTACATACTTGAGTTAAAATTAGACTATTTCAATTTTATTGTTTATTAATTGTTTTGCTTGTTTGCCAATAATGTCTTCCACTTCAAAGCAAAGCATTTCCCATCTCCACTTATTAAAAAAAAGAACAATCATGCTTAGTGGAGGTACTTGTTGTAGTTAACATCAAATTGAAATTTATATGTTATAGTCATTGATTGACATGTAAAGATTATACCAGTCTTGTCAAACAGATTTTATGACCGATATTAGCTGAATTGAATTTTCAGGGTACAGCGATTAATTGAATTTCCACTCATATACATATGATTTTGGCTTGCACTCTACTTAAGGTATTAAATGGCTCGTGATATCATTGTTAACCATTCTTTGAATATTTTATTTTGGATTTAGATTTCTATCTAGTGGTAGGGAATGGATGACTTTATTATATTTCTTTCCTTATATAGATTGTGTTGTAGTCTTATTTCCTTCCTTTACAATATCCTGTCCTATCAAAAAAAAAACTGTTTAAATGGTTTAAATACAAAATCCAATAATTTTTTTTTTCCACTAAACTAATGAAATGACTCTAAAGTTTTAAGGCATTTTCGGTGTAATATAGGAGGTATAATTTACAAAAAAAAAAACAACTATTATAATACATTTTTCATTGAGGCGTGGAGCGCCATATTTAATTTACGAAGCCTTTTCCTTGCTCTGGTCGATTCCTAAAAAGTCCATGGTAATAAGCTCCTGCGCTAGCGACATTCTCAGAAATCGAATAACAAAACCACTTGAGAAAACAACTGACCCGCAACCTGTGTTACTTGATCTGTATTATATACACAGAACAATGGGTGAATCTCGAGTAAATGACGTGAGGTGTTTTTAGTGGATTTAATGCAATTAATTGTGCTAGATCGTTGAGCGTGATGGTTTACGTCAGTGGGCACTCTGTTCAAAGATGAGGCATGACCAAACAACAATCAATATGCACAGATGGAAAACATTCTGAGCACACTGGTTGATTATTTATGGAAATCACAGACTGTTTATCTACATATTACGAAATCAGGAAATAAAAATTATGGCAGAGAATAGCACTCCCACACTACCGCTTTAAAGATACTTCAAGGAACAACTCCCCATACTATCATATTAGCGTGTGGCTTGAGATAGGAGATCATTCTTTCACCACTATAAGTTTAGCCTCTCTTATATTCTGGTTAAAGACAAAACATAGAATATTTACTAAGGTCCAAGGGTACCTCACGTCTTTAGATATTATTATTTACCTACCGTAAGGAACAACTCCCCATACTATCACATTAATGTGTGGATCGAGATAGGACTACTTGAGATCCTTCCAATTGTCATTAAATATTTACTGGTTTTAGGTAGACTTTAAATTCAACATGTAGATTGTCATTGAGCCTTATCGCTTCCTTAACGTTCATACAAATTCAGGGTTTATTGAGAATCATTATTTTTTTTTTAAGAGTATCTCACAAGGGGTGGCCATCTGTTTCATTTTCTTTTCCTCCAACTGACATAATATGGAGAACTTATAATATAAATACTATCAAATATACTTTGTAAATATTTTGTGTACAATGCACCTCCTTACTTATCTTCATGCAAGCAACATAAATAATCCATGAAGTATTGTTTAGTTTTACTTTTATTAAAAGAAAATTCAAATACTCCTTCAAGGCATGTTAAGTGTGGTCAATGATTGTCTGGGATAGTTACCTTTTCTCGTGTCGTTACAGGATGAATATCAGCAGCTACAACCTCATGGCTCTCATGGATTGAATTCTGTCTATGCTCAAACTTTCTCTGATACTGCCTTCCTTGCTTCTTCAATCTCTATTCATGGTAGAGAGATGGATGGATTGAATAATACTTGGAGTTCTGAAACTGGTTGGCATAATTTATTCAACCAACCTTCTTATAATGGTGGATGTGGTAATGCATGTAGTCTTCCATTTGATGAAACAAGCAGTAGTCCACTGCCCACAGAGCCTGGTTTCCATGGCCATTTTATTAGAACTGAAAAACAAAACCTGGGAATCGTGTATCTTCAGCATAGTCTACAGAGAAGAATACATCCACTTCATTGGAGGAATTCAAAGCATGGCTAACCTTAGTTCTGAATGGTAAGAAACATGCAGAAAACAGATACTATATTGGGCTCATTCATATGGACTTTCGGAAAGAAACGATAAATATTCTGGATGAGAAGTTGCTGGGATTTTCAGATATCAGAAATCTTGTAGAGAAATGAAAGGATATTGTTGGCTTCCATGGGGGCCCTCTTCAGCAGACCAACTAACCTTCGACAATGCCTACATATATCTACTTCAATGTATGTATTTTTAAAAATCTAGAATGGTTCAAACTTCACTAAAAAGAGCATGCAACCACATACATGAAGCAGAAAACACAGTTAGTATGCGTGGGAAGGGAAGAGAGGGCCCTCCATTGCCCAAATCAGAGCTCAGTAGGGATATATATGGATTCATAGTTCGCCCTCAACACTTGCAGAGATACAAAGAGTACATGAAAATTTTACAAGGAAGAGGAAGAGGAGAGATCAGAAAGATGGAAGAATTTCTTAGCAACTTACATTGATTCCACCCAAGAACCTCCCTCGGATCCACCAGCAAGTGAGCAGTAGGGAAAGGCATTTAATAAAGTTTGAAGCTGGTCCCAAATAAGGCCATCTCTTGCATTTTTAGAACGGAGCTTGAGTTTTGAAAAGAGTAGAACAACCACCTTGATAGAACACAAGGGTGCCAACCATGAGATCAATGATCGTTCATCCTTTAAACTTGATAGTCCAAGCAGATCCAAGTCGGGTATTTCAGAAGATGATTCAGATGAAGAATTTTATGATGTTGAGCAGTCAGATTTTATCTTTGATGCATTCTCAATTGATAGTTCCAATAGTCGTTCTTCTACGAATTCATTTAGACCTGGAAGAGACTCATATAATTGGAGAGAAGAATTGGAATGCCTGGTACAGGGAGGTGTTCCCATGGCTCTGAGAGGAGATCTTTGGCAATCTTTTGTGGGAACAAAATCTTGTAGAGTAGATGGGCATTACAGTGTATTGCTTGAACAAGGAAGGGATTTAAAGGAAGAGAGAAATGGAATTCCCAACAATGTCAAGAACCACGGTCTTCCTAAAACAATCATGATCGAGAAATGGACCAACCAGATAGAGAAGGACATGCCTCGAACATTTCCTAGGCATCCAACACTGGGTGAAGATGGACAAAATGCCTTGAGGCGACTGCTCACTTCATATGTGCGCCGCAATCCGTCTATTGGATATTGTCAGGCTATGTATTTCTTTGCTAGGTTGTTGTTGTTGTTGATGTGAGAAGAAAAGAGATTGGGCTTGTAGCTCAGTGGTAGAGCATTATTTCCATCTAGCTTTCACTGTTTAAGTCGAAGGAACAGAACAAGAACCCCATGTCTTCACCAGGTGGGTGAATCCGAATCCGAATAGAAAATTCAAATCTAAACATATTCCCAATTTCAAAGCACACCCAAAACTAAAATCGAAAGCTTTGGCAGAGAATTTTAGAGAATTTATATGTTATATGCTGGTGGTAGGTGAATTCTCTTAGGGTTTCTTGATGTCTGGTCTGCATTAGAGATTTGAACATCATGCAGGAAATTTTCTTAATGTCAAGAATCTCAGATACAAAAACATGTATGAACTTGTTGCATCACACAATCACCTTGTATCAGTGGGTTGTGTTGGCCCTGGACCCATTCAAATATTTCTGTCGTGCTTTGTCAGCGACAAGGTGCTCAATCTCAATCCCAATTCCAATACAATCAAAGAAACCTCCATTAAGATGGTATGTGATCCTACTAATCTGAAAGCGAAGGTAGAAGCGAACCGCCCTTCGACTAGTAGAAGTGGCAAGGAATTGTTAGAAAACATGGCTTTGGAGGAAAACATATTGAACGAACAATTGGCTTACATGAGCCCTGGAATCGAATGGCCACCATCTATGACTACTGGCTCACAACCATCAGTGAATTTTTAGTCCTTATAGAGAGGTTGCATTCCTTTTGTAGGCGTAATCTTATTCACTTTGCATTTCAATCGCTAAAAACAAAAATGGTAGTGCCATGTATTGGGATCTCTTATCTAGCAAATTCACTACCATGTCTCCTATGAAAGTTCAAAATGTGGTTTCTGTAGATTGGTTGAAATACATGTCTAGGATGGTAATTTAGTGAATTTCCATGCTAAGAAATTTCATCACCCTTGATGGGCATCCAATTCATTCAAAGTGATTTCTTTGAAAATTTTCACAAATTTATACATTAGACAAAGAATCTCAGATCATTAATCTAGTTCTAGTATTTGTTCTTCTCTTTGTAAGTCAAAGAGAGAGACGCCACTCTTATATATTTTCTTTCATTTGAAGTAGGGTTTCTCTTCATGTAACTGACTTATGCTAAGTTTTACATACTCAATGGGATTCGAAATCCGAACTTCTTCAAATTCCCATAGGATTCATTCCATTGAATCGCTAAAAGGTCCCAATGTTACAACCATGTTGTGAAGTCTTATGCCAATTGATGATATAATTTGCCAAATCCAAAGGATTTTGGATCTTCTTGTTCATTTCTTTTCATTCTTAGTTATTTGATTTTATGTCTATTCTTTGGTTTGGTTAGTTGTTTAACACTATAATCAACCCAAATTGGCATAAAGACAAAATTTTGTTGTGGGTGGTCAAGCCTAGTTTCAAAACTGATAACACCAAAGAGACAAATAATGACAACAACAAAGATCCATAATTTGGGGCTATTCCATTCACATAACACTTGGATTAGAATTGAAATAAATCGAAAAAATTGAATTAATATTTGTTCCTAAATTTTACTTGGGTTCCTAAATTTTACTTGGGAAGGTCCCTAGGCCCTAAGTGCTAGAACCGTGCTCTGATACCATATGTAACACCCATCTAGGACATTAAACAATTAATCTTTCATTTTATACATACACAATAACAACTTTGTTTTAGCATAATTTCATTGATTTTCATTTACACAATTCTTCTACATTTGCTCAATGATAAATCTAGATAACATGATGAAATAAGTAATATGCTAACTCTATGATTTAGAACTTAAAACAAAAGTGTATACAAAATATCAATAACCAAATACCACCGAAAAATACCTCCTCCTTAGCTTGTCGAAGCTCATCAGTTGTAATGTAGTCCTGGGCGCTTTCAAGCATTATTTTCCCTCTTTCCCAGAGTGAAACAACGGAATCTTCCCTGCCAACTAGGATCCTAGCCGGCTTCCTAGATCCAAGAACAATAAATCACAAATGCTCAAAGAAAACTATTACAAGAATTATATCTTCCAAGAATTTCACAACCTCTCATCATGCTCAAACCTCTCCATCCTCCCTTCCTCACCACTTCTCCTCCCTATTTATCAAGTTTCCATACATTCTTCCCCAAGTCTCCTCAACGACCCTCTTTATTATCCATCAACCTCCCTTATCTAGATATTTTGAGAAAATATTAAAATAAAACTAAATATAAATGACTTGCATTAAACAACAATAAAAAAAAATGTAAAGTCTTTCTTCTCATGCTAGCTAATAAATGTTATTTGGTAATTTTCCCCAAAATATACATAACACCCCACCATGCTCATTTAATTCATCATACCCACCATCTATCAAAGTCAAGAAGGTATTTAATGCTTCTAGATATTTTGTATGCAATATAATTTACATATTCAATAAACATTCAATTAAACAGTTAATAATTTACTTTAATAATTAATACATTAATTACTTATACTAGTGTACATGGGTAGGGTATGTGTGTGTAGCTATCAGACACATATCTCATGTATGTATTAACGATAAAAAATCATTTCCCATAAGAGGAAGTGTCATACATCTCGACCAACCTTCCCCACCAGGTAACTAGCAGTCATCATCACACATCTAGGGAAGCGTGACTTCACACAGCCCTCCCACGACTCTAGGTTTCAGAGGATAAACGGTGGGCAATACCTCCACCCCTCCTTATAGAACTAGGGTCAACACCCTATATCAATCCATACCATGCAACTATTGTTCTTAGAGTCATGTCATCAAACAATCACTCTGGGCAAGTTGTGCGTCTTGTCAAAACCACACTCACCACAAATCATAGCAATATTTCGAACCATAAATTAAATAATAAGTACAACATATAGCATATACTATCTTCTTGATGTCTAACACATCCAAGTCACATCAACACTATAGTCATTTGGCTATCACATAGCTCATTAACCTGTAAGTTAATCCACCAATAAATCATATCTATGCATATACATAAAAATTTCATATAAGGATCCATATTTGTATTGACGTTCAATTTAAGAAATGCATGTTTATTTTTATCATGTCTGGTATTTGTTATGCATTCATATCATAACTTGTACTAGTATCCACGTACCTAAATTCCACATTTTAACTTGCATGTTTAAACGAACCAAAGAGTTATCATCATCATGAGTATATAACAATGAAAATAATATCATGCAACATAAAAATATGTACATATCTCAATTATCTATCTCAATCTAACTGAGCCCAAACAAATGTTAAGAATTGAATTACTAAGATGAGTAAACAGTCAATCTTCTAACTCCCTAAAGGTCAATATATGGGGTGTTACAAGGTGACATCTCAAATCCTCCAAGAGGTAATGAATATAGTGGTGATAAAACAAAAAAAGGAAATGGAGGGAATGGTGATACTCCACCTACTTCACCTCCATCTTCCACTTATTCTACCATTTCGCAACCAGCTCCAAATTCTCCAAACAAACATGGTAAAATTCCTCCACAAACTCCTTTGCTTAAGCTTGATATTAAGTTTGAATTTCCTATGTACAATGGTGAGGTAAATGCTGCGAAATTGGATAATTGGATTCATCAGATTGAAGTTTATTGTAGGATACAAAGAATAAAAGATGATGAAACTAAGATTCAACTTTCTTCTCTTAGATTGGAAAGTGCAACACTCATTTGGTGGGAAGACAAAACTCAAGAGGACATGAAAAAACATGGTAAAGTTTTATCCTCTTGGAATGAATTTATTGTTTCACTTAAAACATGATTTTATCCATTAGCATACATGTAGAAATCTATCATGGATTGGAAAAAAATTAGACAAGATAAAGGGAAAAGTGTGTGAAGCTACACTCAATAATTTAGAAGAAGATATTTGATTTTGGCTATATATTTATCTTCTCAAGAAACTTTACTCAAATACATTGGAGGATTCCATAGTTATTTGAGACACACAATTCTCATGTTTAACCCTAAAAATATAGAAGAAGTTTGTGTACATGCAACTCATTTGGAAGAAAGAGGGAAGAATACTCCTCAAGAGAGAAGAAATAATCCATTTGTTAATGGAGACAAGGGAAAGAGGAAATTCAAAGGAAATGGAAGGAAGAATGCTTCAGTCAAGAAAGAGGGAGAGAAACTCTCATGTAAAAAATGTTCAAAATATGGTCATGATGAAGACCATTGTTGGAAACTTTATCTTGAAATGAGACCCAAAAGGTTCAATAAAAAAACCAAATCAAAGACTGTTGCAACTACACAACATGATTTAGGATTTGATTCGAGAGATGAAACAAAAATCACATCCATGGGTTTTCAAGGTAAGGACTCTATTGCAAGTACTATTTCTTCAAGTAGTAGCCTCAATGAAACTCAACATGAAAAATAAAGAATATAACTTTTCCACATAAGGGTTATTTCAAAGCATACCAATATAGATACTCTATTTGATATTGGATCTCAAGAAAACCTCATTTCTGAAGACACAATTAAGAAATTGCATTTGGAAACTACTCCTCATCCTAAACCATATCCTCTAGGATGGATATGTGACAATGCCAAATTGCATGTGACAAGAAGATGTAAAATTAGATTTTTCATCACTACAAACTTTATAGATCAGGCATAGATTGGTGTTACTCCATTAGATATTTGTGGTGTTGTGTTGGGAATCCCATATATATATGATAGGATATCCATGTTTCATCATCATGAGGACAAGTATCTTTTTTTTGAAAATGGAGTTGAGTACATCATTAGAGAACATACAAATAATTTGAATTTGTCACTTGTAAATGATGGACAAATGAAGAGATTAGTCAATGCTAATAATAACTTTGTACTCTTGACGATCAAACCCAAAGACGATGTTGAAAAAGAAGATTTCCAAGGTTGTGATGCAAAGTTAAAATCTGATATATATGAGGTTTTTAACCAATATGATGAGATGTTTCAGGAACCAAAAGGATTTCCTCATAAAAGAGGTGTCCAACATGAGATTCAATTGCAACAAGATTGTCCTCTTCCAAACATTGGTATGTACAGGATGTAAGTCATGGAGAATGATAAAATTAAAAAACAATCCAAGAGTTTCTTGACAAAGGGGTTATCATTCCAAGCACATTGCCATGCAAGTCAAAAATTGTTTTAGTACCAAATAAAGATGGTGCATGACGCATGTCTGTATATTTTAGAGCCTTGAACTAGATTATGGTAAAGAATAGTTATCCTCTTCCTAGAATTGATGATTTGCTTGATCAATTGAAAGACGCTAAGTATTTTACTAAGTTGGATTTGATAAGTGGATATCGTTAGATTAGGATTGTTGAAGGAGACACATGGAAGACAACTTTCAAAACAAAGCAAGGTTTGTTTGAATGGATGGTTATGCCATTTGAGATTTGTAATGCTCCTGCTACATTCATGAGAGTTATCAATGGTGTTTTAAGGCTTTTTGTTGATGATTGTGTAATTGTCTACTTGGATGAAATTTTGATATTTAGAAAATCTCGTGAAGAGCATGTTAGGCATGTAAAGTAATTTTTAGATGTCTTGAAGAACTATTTTTTTTTTTTTAAAGATGTCTAAATGTGATTTTGGAAAGACCTCACTTATTTATTTGGGATAGATTGTTGGAGGAGGAGAATTGAGAATAGATCCTTCCAAGGTCAAAGTCATTTTGGATTGGCCCAAGCCCAACAATCTGACAGAGGTAAGAATATTTTTGGAAGCAGCCCAATATTGGAGAAAGATTATTGCTAACTTCTCTTCAATTGTAGCTCCATTACATGCAGTGACAATCATGAAGCAAGTTTTTCAATGGGGAGGCAAGAAACACAAATATTTTGATGCATTCAAGAAGAATATTAGTTCAACTCCAGTTCTTGCAATTCCTAATTTGAGAAATCCATTTGAGATACAAATAGATGCAAGTAACTATGCAATGGGAGAAGTCTTGTTGCAACATGGTAAGCCCATTTGTTTTCATTATGAAACTTTTAATGGTATCATGATTAATTATCCTACATATGATAAGGAGTTGTATGCATTGATGCAAAGTGTCAAAAAATGAAAACACTATTTGTTGGGAAAATAAACTATTATTCACAAAGATCATCAACCATTGCAATACTTACAATCACAAACAAAACTACAACAAGCAAGGCACTTCAGATGGATGGGTTTCCTACAACAATTCCACTTGGTTATCAGGTATAAGAAAGGAATTTATAACAAAGTTGTTGATATGCTTTCTAGGACTATTGTTAGTGCTTTAGTTATTCTTAAGCATAATTCTACCATGCATGAGAGCTATGTTGAACAATATGCTTTAGATGTTGATTTTAAAGAGGTTTATGCAACTTTGTTTCATTCTAACCAAGTTGAGGAATTGGATTACCACGTGCATGATAAGATTTTGTATCATCTTGGCAAGATATATATTCCATAGAGTCAAAGAGTCAAGATCATAAGGGAAGCACATTCTTCTCTTATTGCTGGCCACTTTGGTGTAGGCAAGACGGTGGCTAATTTGCAAAGGTATTCCTATTGGCCTAAAATGAATGAAAGCGTTTCAAGATATGTAAGATGATGTTCTTTATGTGCTACAAGTAATCCTTGCAACAGAAAGTTGGGTTTGTATACTCCACTTCCAGTTCCTTCTCGTCCTTGGGAAAGAATTTCCATGGACTTTGTAGGAGGATTACCTATGTCTAAAAAAAATCATGATTATCTTTATGTTGTGGTTGACCATTTCAACAAAATGTGTATTTTGATGCCTTGTAAGAAGTAGGTTATAGCTGAAAAAATGGCACAAATTTTATTTCGGTATGTTTGGGTACATTTTGGGTTGCCCAAATCTATTATTTGTGATCGAGATTCTCAATTTATTGGGAACTTTTGGTCAATTTTATGGGCACTCATGGACACCAAGCTGAAAAAGAGCACAACATTTCATCCACAAACTAATGGTCAAACATAAGTGGTGAATAGAACAGTTCTACATCTTCTTCATGGTTATTGCAACACACATCCTAAGCTTTAGGATGAGCACTTACACTACATTCAACATGCTTATAACTAGGATAATCATTCATTGACTCAAACATATCCGTTTGAGGCATTGGTTATTTACCAAAATCTCCTTTAGATTTTATCTTTGGGAAGGATATTGCTATTGATGGTCATTATGACATTAATAGAGGAAACAATTTCATTGAACAAATTCAGTTGGTGCATCAAATGGTACAAGAAAAGTTGAAAAAGAGCCAATCCAAGTACAAGACAAGACATGAAAAGCATCGTCTTGATCACAGTTTCCATGTTGGAGATGAAGTTTGGATTTACATTAGAAAAGAGAGGCTTAAAGGATAAGGTAAAAAAATGAAACCCACTAGATATGGACCTTTCAAGATTCTTGAAAAGATTGGTAACAATGCCTTCCATTTGTATTTGCCTCCTTTTATGCCATTGTATGTAGTTGTTAATGTTATGAATTTGAGATTATATGAGCCTCCTTTGATTGATTATCAAGGAGAGAATGTTCGAATTCCTTCCATAGATGATTTCTCACTAGAATATCTTTCAAAATTGCATGAGGATACAATCCTTGATAGAAAGACAAGAACTTCAAAACGAGGGAATGTGGAATACCTTCATGTTGGTCTTAAAGGAACAAATCCAAGAAAAGATAAATGGATTGAGGTTGGAAAGGTGATGGAACTGTACCCTCATCTTCATATTGAATAAAAGTAGTTTTTTGGAGGTCCAAAAGATTCCCAATGGGGACGAGTGATCGAGGGGCTAAAAAAGTTCTCAAAATTTATGGAAAATGGATTATTTGCATAGATATCATCCGCATGATCACAACCCAACTTGAATGGGCTCAAACGGAGTACGTATAGTTGAGATATCATGTTTTGTCCACTTTTCCAAACAAGAAAAAAAATGTTGATTGTGCAGTCTATATAGTCCACATGTCATCTCATCGTACGACCATATGGATGATGTGGAAAGGTGACCTAGAAAGTGGATGACGTGGAAAGTGGTTGACGTGGAGAGGTGATTTGGTAGCTTAGTTGACAGGGACCTGGACCAACAAGTGGCTGACAGATGTCCTTTTGTTGAGTGAATGGAAGGGTGCCACATGGCACCCCATTGTTGGTTGTATGGTAAAATGTTGTTGGAGTCTGCCAAGGTCAAACCCGAGAGCTTTGGTGGAGAAATTATTGGAAAAGGTCAGGCTACTAGCCCGCCTGCATTGGTTCTTAATAACAATGGCATTAAACTTGTATTTAAACTTGCATTAAACCTTGTTTCGGGTGGAAAAGGGTCGAGGCTTAGACCCATCTCTAGTCATGAACCCATGCTCATTTACCATATAAAATATGGTGCAGAGATTCCAATAGATAGAGAGATGGGCGCAGGAGTTTAGGTCGGCACCAAGCTACATGGGGCCATGCGACCGACACCTCTACCCATTAAGGCGTTAATCACACTAACGGTGCAACAATTTTCCCAAGTTTCAGAATGGTGTGCATGGTGTTGTGTTTTGGCACGGAAAAATGCTTGGAGCTAGGTTCAGTTGGATAAAGGTGCATTTTTGTGAGCATGTACAATAAGTTATTGGGAAAAACTTTCAGGGAGTGTATTTTTCTTAGTTTTTGGCCAAATGAGGTGTAGGAAGAGACTAGTTAGGGGTTTTTGGACATTATGGATCCATTGAATCCATGTATTTTAGATTATTATAATTGTAAAGAAATGATTTTGAAACTTTGAGAATATAATGAAAATGATACATCGAAAGTTGGACCAGGAGATGTAGCCCAAGAGAGGGGTGAACTACTTTATCATTTTGTTGTATTATGTGCTTACTTTTGATTGTTATTTATGTTTGTTTATGCTGCTCATGTTAAGTAAACAAATCGTTAAGTTTATGTTCTTGCAACTTGAACCAATTTCCTAACTCACATAAATATTTAACCTGCAAAGTTGTACACACAAACCTTTTTCATTTTTAGATCACCCGATGATGAAAAGGTAATGAGGGAGTCATTGGAAATAGAGGTTCAGTGGCATCCAATTGATAGAGAAGAGGGACAAAAATGTTATCATCGATGAATGGGTCGGAGGACTAAAGAACCTAAACATAGAAATATCAACGATGAAGAGTACATGTGGTGAGTGACACATCAATGCCACATGGGTGCCACATCGAATAACACAAATGAGAGGGAGCCACATGGTCATGAAGTGGAAGAGGTGAGTGAAGGATTAGGAAATTTCAAGGGGGCATTACTTTTAATCCATAACTCAGATTTAAGCATGGATATAGTCATTGGAAAGCTCTCAATGTGCATAATACAACTATGATATTTACTTAGATGAAAAAAAAAAGAGGAAAATAAGGAGAAACCCCAATAAGTCTTGGGTCTAGGTTTCAGGAGAGAGGGAAGGCAAAAAGAAGAATCCAGTGAAGATCAATCCGAAGAGTCTCAAGGAAGAAAATTATCACAAGAAAGGTGGGTCCAATATCCTCAGGGGCTTCCAACATCAGGGAAGTGGTAATCCAAGGAAACTATTTTCTCGATAAGGAGAAGCCATGGGAAGAATCAAGTTCAAGTATGTAGACAAGGATCAAGGTATTCCCCCCACGGGATTATTAAGGATGGAGAGGTCATGCGAACAAAGTGGCCATGCAAACCTACTCCTGCAACACAAAAGAATGATATCAACCATGCAATCAAAAGAAGACTAGGAAACACATTAAACAATATATTTCCTTTCTTTAAACCAACTTATAAGAGAGTGTTAGTTTTATTCAACAATAACATGGTGACTATAGATGAGTTTCCTAAGAATACACAATCCAATTCGAAGTAGAATTTGTTATCACTCCAGGAAACTCTCCTAGGATGTAAGTCAGAGATGCCTGGTAACTAACTCTTTTTGGGAAATATTTTCCAAATAATGATGTGGTTTTTTTTGGATCAAGATGAATATCTAGGGACTGGAC
>ML782561.1:116879-139944 GCA_009831015.1 Picea engelmannii | reverse complement strand
AGGTTCTTCTACTTTAGAAACTTGAGATGAATTTTTTATTTCTTGGGAATTTTGGGTTTCAGCAGGGGATTCAACCAAAGACTTTTCAGATATGGAAAGATGAGTATCAGTTGGAATACCTGAATCAATTGCACTTGCAGATCTGGAAGCCCTTCTTTGCAAAGCTTTGCCCTTGTTGATGATTTTCTCTGGATCAGGAACTAATGTCGTCAATGGGCCTTCTGGGTTTGCCCTGGTGTGAGCTCTTTTGGCATCCACTTCGTTTCAATGGAGTCGCCAGATAGAAAATGTACAACCTGATAGTGTCTATTTCTTGTCTATCATCAAGAACTAGATCTATGTCGTCTCCCAGAGAAGCTGAGCTTCAATCTCCTCTCCCCGGCAACGACGCCAATTTGTTATCACTCCAGGAAACTCTCCTAGGCTGTAAGTCAGAGATGCCTGGTAACTAACTCTTTTTGGGAAATATTTTCCAAATAATGATGTGGTTTTTTTTGGATCAAGATGAATATCTAGGGACTGGACTGTGTTTTCAAGATTGTCTAGAAATATAAAATCTCACAAGGCCTTCTAGCAATGCGGTCAGACAAGGTTTGATTAAATGGTAAAGAAGATAGCTATTGAACCAGATCACACTCATATAAAACAAGCACAATGGGTTTAATAACTAAATAAATAACTTATGATCTTCAACTTAGTCAATCAATTAGTGAGATGACAGTCACATGCAGATTGAATAAGCATCAATAAAGAACATTCACTCATAAGCTAACAGAGAACAGAAAAGAGAAGTCTGACAACACAACTGAAGGAAGCCTACAATTTTTCATAGAATAAGAATAGGTCTCTTGGTTACAGTAACAGCATGTAGAACTCAATATCGAACCTCTGGTTCATCTTCTATTCTAATATTTATAGCATTACAAAGTAGTTCTAAGATCCTGAAAACATGGATCAAATCAGCTAAAAATAGTAAGTCAAAATCTGTTGCAAAATAAGTGGGATGCTTCCTCAAAATGAGGCCAATCAAAGATTTCTCTCTGTTGATTGTTGGTGCAGTGTAGAACAGCCTCCCAAGGCTACATGATGACTTTCAAATAGAGACTAAGTCGAATTTGTTGATGTGGCCAGGTGCCCTCATTTCTGTCTTAATTAAAAATGTCCATAACCTTTGAAATAACTCCTTTCTTCATAATATGTCAAAAATAGCTGCTGGGATGGACCTGATAATTCATTATACATTCATTGGAAAAGATCCCGAATCTTTCTATCTCGAAAATCCTTGACCTGTGTAAAAACTCGTCCAATTCTGGACACACAGGCTTTCGGTGGTTACATGAGAAAGTTCCTGTGTGAGTTATCCACCGAAAGCGCCTCTTTTCAGTGGTCAATGAGCACATCGTAGGCTTTCCTAAACCACCGAAATTTAAACTTTGAAGAAGTTCCAAAATTGCAAAAATGTTTATCCTGAACCCTCTTTTAATACTCAAACTTTCTTAGATGTTGCAGTCCTGGTTCATGCAGACCTAGGAACTTGTGTTGACTGTGTAGTGAGTTATGGTACATCTATAATTGTTGTGGATAAATTAGCCAAAGTATCAGGTCTAGTCTATTCCTCTTCAGGTGCTTCAAACTTCTTTAACTTGAGCCTCAAAATCCTGAGCTGCCTGTAGAGTTTCATATTTTCTCTGATCAAATATCTGTTTCTATCTTTGATTTTATCATGTTTTTCTCTAAGAGTTTGATTCTCTTTGAACAGTTCAGCATTTCTCTCAATGAGGTCTGTGTTTGATTTTTTGATTACCCTCTCCAGGACTTCCATCTCATAAATCTCTCTTAGGAGCTTATTGATCTTCTTTGTCTTACCTTTCTTAGGCCTGCTTGAGGAGGCTTCTGCTTCTGGTTGCCTGTGGTTCTCTAGAGGATTTAATGGAGGTAGCTTTATCTCCAATTTTGCATCCTGTTTGATTTGCAAGTTGTCCTGTGTTTTTTCCATCCCCTGCTCTGAATCAGAGTCACTATAAGGTAGATTGAAAAGGTTTTTTCCTGTGACAGGGTTTTTATCTTCAAACTGTAGTTTCCTCTTGATTCCTCCCTTCTTGTTGGGTGATGTTTTTATAGAATCTCTGGGCATGGAGATTCCTTTCCTCCTCCTGTGACTACTCTTGGGAGTATGATCTTTTCTTCTTCTAGATTTCTTAGCTTTTATCTCTGGAGGTCTTCGTGTCTGAAACTCATTCCAAAACAAGAAGAAACCCCACTCAATTTGTTTCCTCTATAGAGCTTCTCTCACAAGAAGGGGAATCAGCCCCTGATGTGATAACCTGCTTACAACTTTAGTAGGCTGGGCTTTCACCTGTCTTGCCATCTTAGTCAAGATTTTATGGAAGAAGTAAGGCATGTTTATGTGTTCTCTGCCTGTGAAATGGTTCAACAGTTTAAAATGGTAATACATTACCCTATTGTAGCGCCCCTCACAGGTGATATACACCAAAATCGCCCTTAGCAAGAACTGCCACTTTGGCTCCAGATAGGACATGGGAATATCCTTCTTCCAAGTCAAAGATTTATGCACTGGTAACAAATATGACCTGAATTCAACATTTGAAGGTGAGGAGGTTTTAAACCAACAATGCCCTGTTCTGGATAACCCTGTGTATTCGGCAATAGCTGCTTCATCTATAATAAACTCCTCCCTGCCTGTTTTAGCAATCCTTCCATCATAGAAGAGGGCAAATGCTTCGGCCACTTGTTGGTGGAAGGTTGTCAATTTTTCACAGTATGTGAAAACTCCAGCCTGTTTAAAACACTCTGCGACCTCTGGGTGAGTTTCAAAATACCACATGCCATCTACTTCGGATCTCAAAGTAGGACTTGCTTTTGACATGGTTCTATGCCGACTGTACCTGATACTGTGGGAATCAAAGTGTTCAGGAGGAAATGGCTCTAGGAACTAAGAAGACAATCGATGCCACTTATGAAAACTCAGTGAAATCGGGTGAAAAAGCATAGGATTAATGAATTCAGCAGAACACTGACATACTCTCAGATGACAATCTGGCTGAGGAATGCCGAAACTTCAGATTTTCGGGGGGAACGATTTAATTTCTGAAACTTTGAAAAAGAATAGTTTCCGATCTTACCTGCTTACCCGACCAAGTTTCCTTGACTTGGGATACTTGCTGAACTCGGAGACACTTCGACAATCGACAGAGAACGCGGGATTCAGACTTTTGAAAATATGATTTGTTGATAAAATCGTGATCTGGTGGTTGTCTTCAGCGATCTTCGGGATTCATTATAACACATCGAGTTTTCAGATGAATGAATGACCTGGTAATGATGACTGGCGTACTTTCCACTGAAATGGAGGGAAGCTCCGTGCAATCATACATGCCAATCACCGCCCTGCATGGATTTGAAATGATCACTGCAGTGGATAAGACACCGGTGCTTCAAACCTTTCGGACGTAGGCCAGGAATGTGCATCATCTCCCGCATGGTAAGCTTTCGGCGGTTGTATTTCTCATCATTGCACTGATTTTTGACATCTGGCTCGTGCGAAAGCACGAGCTTTCATTTTTCACGTTCAAACACTTTCGGCGGTTGCTTGTCTTTTGCTTCAACCCCTTATCTAACGAAAATGAAAACTTTCGGTGGTTAATGAGCACAGTGGGGCTCACCTAAACCACCGAAACCTGATATTTTGTCAATTTCTTGACCGAACCAAAATCAACATGTCTTTTGAGATTATTTTGGAAATACAGACTCTCTAACCTATTGATAAAAATTTAGAAATCAAATTTAGAAACCAACCTATTATCTAAAAAATCAAATGAAATCCACCGATTTATTTGAGGAGTTAACAGAATTCATATGCGAGAGAATAAGTATGTAGTCATGAATCATAACCTATCAGTAGTAGGATGTTGAATTTGAATTAGTCAATCAAAAACTAATTAGCCACAACCTCATCGAAAACATGCAATAGAACATCAAACCTTGCAGCCACATAGAACCATCAAACACTTCAGAATCAACTAATATTCTAAAAATAATTTCAATGAAACACCATAGGTGAATAAGCATCATGACGACATTTGAAATCATCAGATTGAAAGGAATAATTAATACCCATTAAAAATAATCATCCATCAAGACAAAAACCCCAACTCCCTAAAAGTAGGAAAAGAGATAGTATTAGGCTCAAGAAGTAAATGAATAGGACATAGGATTAAAATTTTAGTAGGAGGACCCTTTCCTTTCACTTGTATAATCACAAGTAAAGGGGGGTTGTTGTGGCCACAACAAATGGCAATACACTGGAAGAACCAATTATCTATGTCAATAGAAATCTAGGACCTATACTTCATATTTTAATTTTAAAGATAAGTTCAACAAACAACAAACAATTTTCCAATAGACATAGCTACCACAATGACACCAAAATTATAAAAGATTTAACCCAATATTTCAAGTACTTGTAATCTAAAACACCCATTTCAAATAGCCAATTAATGAGAGAAATTCTTTTACTGGTTGCACACCTCGGGTTAGCTTTGGTTCAACTATGGAATTTCATGTTTATTAACAAGAAAATATCTACATAAGTGTGTTCCTCACCTCTCTTTCCCCGGAATTTATTCACTACCAATGAGCATCCATATCCCCAATGAAGTTTCCTCGGTACCATACAAGCATAGCCCCGCTACCAACATATATCCATATCCCTGTCAGGTTTACTTGTACTTCCCACACTATTAACAATTTTTTCAACTTCCTTTTTTATTTTAGAATATGTTCACCCTTTTAGATTTTAGATATAGGTATGCATATGCACATAGGGTGTGAATGAAGCAAGGTGATATGACAATTACTTTGATTTTCTAAGTAGATGTTACACATTTTAGTTTAACCCAGAAGTTTCCTTAAAAACCATCATAGTATTGACCATTTTATTAATGTGAAGTGGATGGAGCTCAAAGAGAAGAGTAGATAAACACTTTCCTATACTATTGGATTATCATTGTATGCACAATAGGCACATGTGTTCCACTGCAATTATCAGTCCATACCTACAGTTGATAACTTCATGAATTTTCAATCAGATAGAGAAGCCCATGTATCTTATGAATTGTAAGAAAAATATTTAGTATGTGACCAGAATTGACCAACCCCTCACCAAAATATAAAGAGAAATCCTCAAGGTAGGCTACGATTCAAATATACTCAGGGAAAACAACAATAATCAAATCAAAAGATGGAATTAATATGTACAAGAAGAAAGCAGGGCTGAAACTAGAAATCAAATTCATGAAAAATAAAATTAAACTAAAATAATCTAAAGCTAATTTTCCATTCATCAAAAGAGAGAAAACTGGCTAAAAAATAAGAATAAAACCCAAAAACAAGTAACAAATCTAGTGCAGCAACAGTGAGAGTGTTTTTAGTGAAAACTCCAAAAATAAGCCAAGGGAAATAACTAGTCAAGAAATTTTAACCATTCGATATCAAGCCCAAAATAAACAACTCCCATAGTTTATGATTAGAAATGAAAAACAAAACATATTACAAGAATTGATGATTTAGTGCAAGATATATGTGACACAATTCTCCAATCTAATTTCTTTCATTTAGGTCAACATAACAATCTTTTGGGAAACTAGAAAAATGGGTTAGTGTAGATGCTCAATCAAAACAAATTTTCAAAAGACAATTTAATGTAATATTCCATAAACCCAAATGCTCTCAATATTTCTTGACATAAGCAATTCCTTTTCAATTTTGACAATAGTTATTTTTCAACAGAAAACACATTTCAAATTTTTTCACCAAAGCACCATTTTCTCTTTTCTACAAAAGATAATCATTACTCATATAGATCCTAATAATTCAATTTGATAAGGCAAAGAGAAAAAAATGACAATTATGGATACCATCAAAAGAATCATTAAAATGACGCCAAACCTTTACTAGATCAAAAATCAAAATGGGGATATATAAATGAAACAAAATATACTTTTGATCAGCTATTAAGTTGGTGACATTTTTGGTTTATCAATAAAAAAATATCGCAAAGGAATCTGAGCATCCAAGTTTAGATTAACACTTCCCCATGTTTCCTTCATTACAAGAGAAAAAATTCAGAGTTGTTTGTTGCACAAGCCATTTTCCCAACCTTCATATAAAATAGAATGATGTGATCAACTCTTAGATAGTTTGGGACAAATTTCTCCTTCTAAATTACTCATTTATTAACATGAAATTAAACTAAAAGGGAATGTAAAGACCAAAGTTAAAAATAATCCTAAGAAAAACATGTTAAGATAACACAAACTTAAACTAAGTGGGACCTAGGTTGTCATAAACCAAATGAAAATGCCAATGTTGTCATCAAGTATTTATATGTTGTTCATTTAGTCAATTGTCGTAGCCTTCTTCTTGAGATATAAGAACTAGGTGCTTTCCCACATTATTCCCTTGAGCAAGAGATTAAGTTCCATTAATTGTTGTGAGATGTGAATCCCTGGACACAATGTCTCGTTCCTAAAATTAGAATTAAGCAAATTAAGCAAACAATACCAAGAGACTTCAATCCAATCTATCTTTTGAAGGTACCAATCGACCAAGAAACATTAGTCATAAAACTCTGATTGAAAACTTATTACCATCGCTAAAATGAAAGAAAAAGTTAAAAACTCAAAATTTAAATTAAATTCAACATGCGATAAGTGTGAAGTTTTATCCATGAAAAAAACAATATTACTCAAGAATGTGACCACAATGAGTGACCCAAAATCAACAAACCCAAAGGATGAAAATATATTGTTGAACAAAACATAAGGTTTGAAAATCCATCAAATTGAATGTACTAAGATGAGTCTTTGATCAATCAATGAGTTCAGGAATAAAAGGATCGGTTTCCAAATAATTTTCTGAAGAACATATCAGCAAAAGACTTAAATCACCATGCTGCCCAGAAAGTAAAAAATGTGTTTCCAAGAATCCTAAAAGAATATCTCTTGTTGTTGTACAAGAGAGGAAGCTTGGGTGAAGAAAGATATAACATAAAAGGCAGACTCATGCTTAAAAAACCCATTGAACAGAGTAGAGGACAACTACAACCAATGCCCAAGAATTAAAACTACAAGTGATTAAAATAAAATAACTCAAAAGAAATGAAAAAACAACAAAGCCCATTATGCAAAAAGAACATTTATGCAGAAAATTCATGTTGGCTGAAAATGATCAAAGAAAATTCAAATGGAAAGAAACCATTTGGATAACTCCAAAACCATGATAAAATATTTGTCCAATGAAATTAGGAGGAGTTGGAGTGGACTTGATCTCAGATGAGATGAATTTAATCATCAATATTTCCATTTACTGTGTATGAGATAGCAAGATCAACACTATAAAAGAATATCAATCAAGCCAAAATTTATTAGTGAGAGTCATATGAGTGTGAAACCATTAATTTTTATTCTCACCATAAGAGGGGTGGATTAGTAATCTAGTTTAAGATATCCCACTTGTGAAATGACAAAATGCTTCAAAGAGATTTTACATAGTGATCATGTATAAAAACATTAGTGATCTGAAAATTACCTAGCACATAGGAAATTTGAGAATGAGATGAAGTAAATTTTTCCATATATTAAATTCAAAAAATTATAGATGGGAAAATTATTGGTCAAGCCTTTTGCTTCTTTCCATATTATGTGTGGATTCATTTATTGATTGACAAACCACAATGAAAAGAAAATGCAAACACAAAACTAATCAAGAGCTAGAAAGTAAAGCTAAACTATGAAAAAGAAAGACATTAATTTATTCAAGTAAATTTCTCCATATATTAAATTCAAAAATTTATAGATGGGAAAGTCATTGGTCAAGACTTTTGTTTCTTTCCATATTAGGCGTGGATTCATTTATTGATTGACAAACCATAATCAAAAGAAAATGCAAACACAAAACTAATCAAGAGCTAGAAAGTAAAGCTAAACTATGCAAAAGAAAGACACTAATTTATTCTATCCTAATCCTATCCTACTCTACTAATGGATGAAAAATGAGCTATGTAAATTCATAATTCCAATGTATCCGTCCAAGTAATACCAAGTCTGCATACATTTGTTTGGGATGAAAGATTAGAAACATAACTTGGAATAAAAATATAGTAAAGATAGGAAAAATTAAAGCATGGTAAAATCTATTCACCCTATTAAATTTATGAAAATGATAATTCATAGGAAATGGTTCCAAGTAAGATTTCTGAAACCATGCTTCAATTATATTGTAAAATCTTACACTTCTATCATAGAATTTATTGAAGGAGTTCGATGGGAGATAACATGCCAAATGAGAATCATGCATAGAGTTTATATAAAGTGTGCTCGGTGAGAGAGTCTTCATGCTAATAAAGTTGTTTATCCCTGAAGATGAGCCAAAAGAATAAGGGCCTAACATAACCATCAACATATACTGAAGTTCCTCATTATCTTGGCAAACGTCCCTACACTCACACTTCAAGTAACCAACTATTTTAGATAGACTAGTGAGATCATATGATATGCATGGGTTAGGACCAACCATGGTATGAGAGATAATTTTGAAACAATGGTGAGATCCACTAGTATTAACAGTATTCAACAAAGGGATACTTGAACAAGGAGATTCACTATTCATCAAAAAATGAATAAGAAAAAGAAGAAGACATCCTTTGATGCACATTTGCTACAAAATTCTCTTCATCCCTTGAAAAAGGATGATAAGACTTGGTTGTAGCAAGTTCATGGGAAGAGGTCTTATCCTCTCCATCTTTTTTATGTATGTTGTCCCATCAAGTATTTCAAAAGGGGTCAACCCTATTGAGTCCATTTGAGTCACATGGTTGGTTGTTTCCTGTAGAGTCAAACCATTAAAGAGATAAGGATATAAATAATAATAATAATAAGTGGAATAATTAAGAGAATTGAAATCCTCTCTAGAACAAGAAACATTTTCATAAACCGACTCCTTGAATGGTAGTTCCTCCTCATTAAGAGCATGGGTGATTGATTGTGAATGGACAGGCTCCACACTAGGCATGGTTTCAAAATCAGTACATTTTCCCTCTGTTGGAGAAATTTCTATTTTCAACACACTAGTTCAGTGGGAGTTAACTGACTAGTTCTATTTTATACTTTCTATTTTTACCATCACTATTATGCATGCATGCATTCCTAAGGAAAGCTAACTGCTTGATTTCTTTTCTTAATTATGGAATTTTTTTCTCTATAAATGAGTGTATTCCACTCATTCATTGTATTATAATTGATCATGATCTATGTATCAATCATCATCGCATTCGAGTAGAGTGAATATATTTTCTCATTCTTCCATATTGAATCTCTCTTCCTTTCTTGATAAGCTTTGTTTTTACATTATTTATCTAGATCTCTTGTGCAGGTTTCCATGAAGCACCGACATGGTATCAGAGCTATGTTTCTAGGAGAAAGCCAGACAAGCCAAAGAATAAGAAAAATCAGGGTTTCGGCGAGCTAAATCCATGGTCGTACCTTTCAGTAGTTATCCCTCCCAAAATTTTATGTTTTTGAGGAAACAACCCATGTGGAAAGTAAATCGGTCCATTTTGGAAGTGGGTTTTCAACCATTTGGCGATATTCTTCATCGTTTTCTCATAAAGTAATCTGCAATATAGCCTCGTAAAACTGATACGAATCTATGGTCGTACATTTCTACAATGATTGCTCCCAAAACTATTAAGTTTTTGAGGAAATGACCTGCAAAAGAAGTAAATTGACCCATTTTGGAAGTGGGTTTTCAACCGTTTGACAATATTCCTCATCGTTTTCTTAGAAAGTAATTCTCAAGATCATCTCTTGAAACTGATACGAATTTTCACTTAAAGTGTCATTTCTGCCGTGATTTCTTATTTTTTCACTTGTAGATTGAGAGTAAATTTTTAGGGGTTGTTAGAAACAGTGGGAGAGATGGATATGACAACTTTTATATAGTCAAACTTGGTGGTAATCCTCACACCATACAATTATTTTGATTGGAAGCCCAAGGCAAGATCTCAACTCAGAAGGAAAGGATTGTATAATTTGACGATGGCGACAGAAATAGAACCTACATCAGCGATTGAGAAGATGAGATGAACAAACCGTAAGGATGAGGCCATAGGACTACTTCTTGAGTTAATATCCATTGATTTATGGTTTCATGTTGTTGCATGCAAGACTCCAAACAAGATCTAGACCACCTTGGAAGGACTCTTTGGAAAGCAGGATGAGATGTGAGGTCATATGCTTGAGGTAGACTTGAATACCTTAGACCCTAAAAGTTTTGATAATATACAATATTTTTTTACTAAATTTAAATCTTTATTATTGATCTTGGGTGAATGTGATATTGATAAGTCTACATAAGAGAAACAAATTATTCTAACAATCTTGGACAAGCTAGGACTAGAATACGTTGTATATGTCTCCAATTTCCATTCTGGCAGATGTCCTTTTGGAACAAATTGGAAAATGCCTACGTTGGCTCAATTCATTGAGTCTCTTACACAAGAGGAGAAAAAACTCATACATATGGGCCTCATGAAATATCCCAAAGCACATGCACTTACCATGCATGATGGAAAAGGGTCATCCAAAGAGAATGGGAAGGAGGGATATTCCGAACCCTTCAACGATTCTTCAGGTTCCAGAGACTCTTCAGATTCCAAGAAGAAGAAGAAGAAGAAGGAAAAACAATGCACTTACTGCAATAAAGTGAATCATGAAGAAACCACATGCATGAAGAAATAGATCGATCTTATGGCACAGGCACTTCAGCAAAACAACCTTGGAGACTTCATTCCTAAAGGAGCCAAGAAGAAGAAGGAAGAAGACCATGCACCTAAGAAAGGTAATCATCATGCTCTGGTTGTAATTAATTCCTCATGTGATTCATGGATTATAGATTCTGGTGCATCCCGTCATATGGAAGAAAAAGAGGAAGTTTTCTCTTCTTTGAGTCCATGCTCAAGACCCCCTATTCTCATGGGGGATGACACTCCAGTAGCAGTAGAAGGAGAAGGGAGAGTGGAACTCCATAATGGAAGTTTTGAGAATGTTTTACATGTTCCAAATATTTCCATGAATCTGCTCTCAGTTTATCAAATCGCTCAGAAAGATAAAAAGGTTGAATTTACATGAGATTCAGTTCCAGTAATTGACATGCATGACAATTCCATAATTGAAATTGGTGAGGTGGATCACAAGTCAAGGTTGTATAAATTCACTAAGTTTTTTTATGACGACTCCTCTGTTACACTTACAGATAAGAAGAGTACTTTGCATGCATCTCCATTGCAACATGCATATACTCTTGTGCTTCCATCAGTTTTAGACATCAGAGATGATTACATACACTCAGATTTTGTACATGGAAATAAGAAGGTAGTATAGCCAGATAAGAAGCCAGCATCGAAACATTAGCAGATTCCAAAGAAGGCACAAACCACACTTCGGGAAAGAAGCAACCTTGCAGGGAATCCATTGGATTCAAGGATGAATCGATCTCAACATGAGGAGCCTTCTCATGTACTTTCAGCTTCAGAACATGTGATGCCCATGAATTGCTATATGGTTCAATCTACTGATACATGAAACTACAATAGGGTTGTGGGAAATCCATTATGGCAAGCAGTCATGCAAAAGGACTATGACTCACTTCTACAGAACCAGACTTGGAATCTGGTTCCATGTCCACCAGAAAGGAATATTTTCAGGTGCAGATGGGTCCACAGGATCAAGAGGTACAAGGCCCGACAGGTTTCCAAAGGACTTCATTAGATCCATAAATATTTCTACATATTCATGAATACTTTCAGTGAGTAGAAGTTTCAGACTTCGTGGGATCATCTTGCAGTGAAGAACATAGTTTCCTAGCAACTGCCTTTTCTTTTTTGATACAATGTCCATTGAGGGGGGGTTTTGTTCCCACGTGGTTTCCCCTCTTTCCTCATTTTTTTCCAATGTTCATTAGTTGCATTGTACATGAGTACCTAAAATGGCCTAGTAGTTGGGACTCATTTTTTACTCCATAGTGATGTTCAGGGGGGGTGTTGGAGAAATTTTTTATTTCAACACACTAGTTCAGTGGGAGTTAACTGACTAGTTCTATTTTAGACTTTCTATTTTTACCATCACTACACTATTATGCATGCATCCATTCCTAAGGAAAGCTAACTACTTGATTTCTTTTCTTAATTATGGAATGTTTTCCCTATAAATGAGTGTATTCCACTCATTCATTGTATCATATTGATCATGATCTATGTATCAATCATCAGGTCATTGGAGTAGTGTGAATATATTTTCGCATTCTACCATATTGAATCTCTCTTCCTTTCTTGTTAAGATTTGTTTGTACTTGCTTTAGCTAGATCTCCTGTGAAGTTTTCCATGAAACACTGACACCCTCAAGATGGTTTTCCTCTCCCAATTTAAAAGTAGATTTTTGAGAAAAAAAAATGTATGTCTTGCATATTTATTTCTCCTCGTTGGGTGAAATGATTAGTGTGGTTGTCTTTCCCCTGCAAAATATGAGAACATGAAATGTATTATGAAGCATATTCATGGTTAGAGGAGGGGAGAAAATCACAAGAATCATTAGAACAAGAAGTTTCAGTAAATGATCCACTAGGAGTAGGAAAACATTATTGATCTATCTTGGTTATAATAAGAGAATTTGTAGTAGAAGGACAATTCAAATCAACAGAAATTAATTCCATTTTATCTGTGGGTGAGGAAAGATTCATTTCATGAATGTCTAGAGTTTTTTATTAACAAAATGATCATCATTCAATTTTTCCTCCATAGCTTCCTCTTCAATCCCTTGTGATGTAAAAATGAGATAGGATAATGAGAGCCTAACATAACCATCAGTGTGACCCGAGGTGTCTCATTATCAACATGGAAACCCTCCTCATGGGAAACTACAGAAAAATATGAACTAGAACTTACATAAGAGGCCTCTTTTTCATCACAAGGAAAGAAAGGGGGAATGGAGTGATGGGATGATGTAAATGTTTCATCCGAAAAAGAATTCTTTATCTAATATATATTCCCCATAGTAAAGAAATATCCATACATATGAAGTCCATCTAAAGAATCAACATTTTCAACATTTTTATTTAAATCCAAATCAACATGTGGGGAAATATTAAAACATGATTTATATTCTTCGTTCAATGGTTCATATGTTTTATTAGCAAGAAAAATTAAATAGGAAATCACATCATTGTTAGTGGGCCTATCATCCAAAAGAAATCTACAGTAAAGATGAGTAAATCCGATAAACAAATCTTCAATGCATTCATCCTCGTTCTTCTCTTGCTCTAAAATTTCTACACACAAATTATCATAATGATAATTCTCAAAAGCATGCAAAAATTCATGCATAAATTGTTCCCATGTGTGAATAGAGGCAACCGACAAAATATCGCACCAACTCTTGATCTAGCCTATAGAAGTGAGAGTGAACAGAGTGCAAATGACATTACCCTCAATGATATTATGAGAATCACAAAGCTTCCAGAATTAAAAGAATGTTCAGATGCATATATTTCACTCTCGCCATCAAATCTAAGTTTTGAAAAGAAATGTAAAATATTTTTAGGAGGTTTGTGAGGTAGAGTACCAATAAAACACCTCCATAAATGGATTTGGGATGGAGCCATAAGTAAATTAAACCAAAAATTAACAAGAATGACTCCACAGGCTAAACTTGTCATTTATCCCTCTTTCTATCACCATTTTTGTTGATGGCTCCAAATGGTATGTCAATCAGATGATGGAGAATATCCGATGGCAGGTCCCAATCAGACCTACTCTCATTTGGTGTAGCATTTCCCATAAGTTTATGGGCCTCACTACTGTTGAGAATTAAAATAAATAAAAAGGGGAAAGACGATGGACTACCCCCCAAAGAGTTGTAACTAATTGTAATATTGATCTAAATAAAGGAAAATAATCTATTCTAACTACTTCTAACCTATGTCAAGAGAAAAGATAATAGATGAGTACAGTGAAAGGTAATATATAGATAACATAAATAGTTAATGACAACACATACATTTTATCATAATAATATTGCAGAAATCATATCAAATAGTTGAACAAGAGAACTGTCACATCATCTATGCACTCGTAATAAATCACAATAGCATGAGGATTCTAGATACAAAGAACATAAATAGTTCACATGATCAATACCCAAAAAATTTAAATCACAAATACAAGTGTATAATAATCCCACAAGCATTTGCTAACATTCATGACTTTGAAATGTCTGTTGGTTTTTATTACTAAGAAGTAAAAGTACCATATGTTGTTACAAAGGGAAAAAGTCATTTTCCATTCAACTAGCTCTCTTTTATCAATCAAGAGAGAGACTTTCCGTCTCTCATGGCTATTTGTTTCATCCCCCCCCCAAAAAGAAAAAATATTTTTTACATTTCAATATATATATATATATATATATATATATATATATATAAAGAGTTACGATTGCAATCTAAAGAGACCCATGGTTGGTTATTTTTTTCCTCTGGATGTTTACACATGGGATTTGTTGAGAAACAATCATTGAGTCTTCCCGTTGGCATTATCTTTGTTTCTCGAACGTTTATGGGAAATTTTGTCTTTGACCTATAGAATTTGATCATTGTGGTTTCTTCTCCTCTATATTATATTTTCGTTCAAATATTGTTGGCTTGATTTAGTTGTTTGCAACTTAATATATGATGATTTGAAGTCAACATACCATGTTTTTTATCTGAATTCAGGTTCCTCCTGTGTTTTTCATTTTCTATCCTTTTATTCTCAACATTAGCCAACGCTTTTCATGCCAACCTATTCTTCTCTTCTCTGTATTTCCATCAAGTCCTGCTGGGCCTGCTTTCGTTGTTGGTATCTCCATATATTGCTTCTTGAAGTTGGTATGGCCAATTCCCCCCCTCCAATTCGTGGGTGCGTGTTTTCTTAATTTTCGTCCATCTTCTGCAACATTCCTATTCTATATGCATGTACCACTATATTCCTCTGCTCGATACCTTTCCAACAAGGTATCATGGTCTCAATTCTGACATATGTAGCTCTGCATATGGTTGTTTTAAAACTCGTGCTCAAGAACCATTGATCATGCCTATGGGGTAAATATGGACCAATGATCTGAATTCTGGGGGTTTTTTCGATGTGCATGGATGGGACAAATCAAAACCATTGATTTGGTGAATATATATATCCAGGTCATTGATGGAGGAGGTTTTCATTATCGGAGGACAAAGATAGAACATACAAACGCACAGGAAGAGGAGTGTCGATGATGGGAAGGTCATCGTCGTTGACGAAGGGTTGGTAAGGAAATGAGTTGAGTCCTAGAGTGTCGATGAATATGGGGAATCAAAAGAAGAATGGTAATTCTTGATTCATTATAGGTAGGATCATCTCAACTGTATATTACCTTATGTTCCATTTGATTGAAGGGGAAGATGACGTAAAGGTGACATTGCATGCTAGCATGGTAGCCAACATTTCCCTTAGGGGTACATGTTTCACCATTTGAGTGACTGATAAAAGAGATTGGTCCCACATGGGGTTTGAAACCCTTTACATATTCACTTGTGATGCAGAACATTAGATCTATATGATGCTAGATATTATCCATTCGTAGGGGGTTGGATCGTTAGGCTGATGAGGAGAAGGGTCGGAAATAAGTGTCGATGATGAGGGTGTTCCATAGTCGACGATAGCCATTGTTATGACAAGTGGAATATCACAGCCATATTTCGGAGGAGAGTTGTTGGAGTGTTGGGGAGTGGGAAGAGATGAAGTAATGAAGATGAAGAGGACACATGTCAACACTTAATGGGATAAGCCTTGATGTTTGGTGATGACATGTATGACCACATCAATCCACATGTCATGTCGATGATGGGTCTATGTGTCATGTGGGTGACATGGAGTTTTATGTCATGTGTCATGCCAGATGGAACATTGTGGAAGTGCCATGGGTCAAAGGTGACAACTGGGGAATAAAGAGGTTGTTAACTATCAACTAGCTTGGTGTAAACGATATGATAGAGGTCGTTAATCATAGACTCCCGAGGTCCATTGGATCTATCATAGGAGAGTGTCATCATCGATTAATGGGGTAAATTAGATATGGTAGGAGAGAAAGAGTCCTGATGATGAAAAGGTCATGATGGAGTCGTCGAAAACATAGGGTCGATGGCATCCAAGTGATAGAGAAGAGGGTCTCTAATGACAAAAATGTTATTTTCGATGAATGGGTTGAAGGAATAAAGAACCTGAGAGGAGAACTCTCAATGACGAATAGGAAATGTGGTGAGTGCCACATAAACACCACATGGGTGCCACAATGGATGGTACAAATGAGAGGGAGCCACATGGCCTTGAAGTGGAAGAGGTGAGTGAAGGATTAGGAAACTTCAGGGGGCATAATTTTTAATCCATAACTAGTATTTAGGCATGGTTATACTCTTTGGAAATATCTCGACGGGAAGAATCCAACTATGATATTTGGTTAGATGAAAAAAGATAAAAATAAGGATAAAACAAAACAAGTATTAGGTCTAGGTTTTGAGAGAGAGGGAAGGCCAAAACAAGAATCTAATGAAGATCAATTTGAAGAGGATTGGGGAAGAAAAGACTCATGGGAAAGGTGGGTCCTACAACCTCGATGACTTTGAACATCAGGGAAGTGGTAGTCCAAGGAAACTAGTTTCTTGATAAGGAGAAGCCATGGAAAGAATCAAGGTCTAGGATGCAAACAAGGATCAAGAGATTCCCCCCACAGGGTTCTAAAGGTTGGAAAGGTCACGTGAACTAAGTGGCCCTGCAAACCTACTCCTGCAAAACAAAATAATGTGATCATCCATGCAATAAAAATAAGACTAGACAATTCAATAAACAATATATTCCCTTCCTTTGAACAAACTTATAAGAATGTTTTAGGTTTATTCAATAATAACGTGGTGACTATAGATGAGTGTCTTAAGACTACATAATCCAATTCAAAGTAGAAGAGTAGAATCCATATATGAAAGCATAAGTATGAAGTCATGAATCATAACATGTCAGTAGGAGGATGCAAAATTTGAATTAGTCAATCAACAAATAATTGGCCACAACCTCATCCAAGACATGCAATAGAACATCGAACATTGTAGCCACATAGATCCATCAAACACTTCAGAATCAATGAATAGTCTGAAAATAAATTTCAATGAATCAGCATAGGTTAATAAACATCATGATGAAATTTGAAATCATAAGATTGAAAGGAATAATCAATACCCATAAAAAATAATCATCCATCAAGACAAAACCCCCCACTCCCTGGGAAAATAGATAGTAGTAGGCTCAAGCAGTAGAGGATTAGGAAATAGGATTAAAATTTTTTGTAGGGGGGGATTTCCTTTCACTTGTAGAAGAAAAAGTAAAGGGGGGTTGTAGAAACAAAAGTTTCATAGAGAATTTAAGTTTCAGAATGTTAGAAGGAATTGAGAGCACACCTTAATTGTGTTTGAAATCTGAGGAGGTGTAGCATTTCAAAAAAACTGCAATGGTCATAGGATATGTTCAGGAAGGGTTTGAATCCTTCAAAACTGTCATATCTAGGAAATTAGCGCAGCGGTTAAACCCTCAAGTCCTTTGGACTTCGTTGCTTCAACAAATGTTCAAGCCCTTGATGATACGAAGGTAAAATCCTCGAAGCTCTGAAGTCTTGGAGTGAATCTATGTCGTAGATCACTAGGAGGGGTACTTGACTGTTGGATTTGGCCAAGGACATATATAGGCCATTCGATCAGGCATAGATCAAGAGGTGAGGAAAATTGGGGAATATCAGATCCTAGCCATCAGATCTACACATGAGAAAGTGTGAGTCATATATCTCACAGCAGTTCGAAGGTTCGACACTCCGGGATAAGAAATCCCTTAAGCTGCCAGCAAGAAAATTTCCTGAAGTCCTGGACATTGGATTGACTCTAGACCATCCGTGCTCGACGACATGTTTTCGCAGATTTGCAAGTATTCGAGATTTCGACAGTCCGAGATTCTTGAGGTGTGAAAATGTGAAATCCCCCAAAATTCTGAAGTCACGGAGTCCCGAAGCTTCAAAGCACATAGTCCCGAAGCTCTTAATGACCGCATATCTCATAAGTAGGCCTGGAATGTTGATCATTGAACCCTTGAAGGGTTCACCACTTTGGAATTCCATAAGAATTGTAATGTGATGCTAGGATATCCTTTGAAGCCTAAAGTGTCGAAGTCCCAAAGCGTCGGAGTGACGTGGTATGCTAACGTTGCCCAGGGTGACGTTGACCTACCTTACACTTGCCACATGTCATCTTGTTTCATGGTTTTTGTAGACCTTTTGGGTCAATTAGACCTTGACACATGTCACCTGTAGAATGGGCCACATGTCATCTCAGTGGTTTTTCCATGTATCACCCCCCTGTTGCCTAGTTATTGATGAGACTCCAAAATTTCAGAGGTTCGAAAGTTCAGGCATTTGAAGTGTGAAGTAATAAGAACCTACGAAGTCCAAATCTCCGGAGCACCAGAGTAGTGATACTCTGAAGAGCCTCTCCAGGAGCTCGCTAATTCAACGTTCGAAGGGAATGTAGCATGATAAGGGTGAAACTCCCAAATCCTAAAGTCCTAAAGCTCCAGATAAGCGCTTTTCAGCTAAGCACAGGGTCATAGCCATGGTCACATGTGATTTGGAGCTGAAGGAAAAAGGTGTAATGGCCAATTTTTTGTTTTTGAAGAAGGAAAAGCACTAAGGAAGGATTTGGCCCATGATTTCCAGGCGTGTTCACTTGGGAAAGTGGTTTGAAGAAAGTTCCTGTGCAGAATTGAATTCTGTATTAACCAAGGCATAACATGGAAGTATTATATATATATATATATATATATATATATATATAGATAGATAGATAGATAGATAGATAGATAGATAGATAGATAGATAGATATATTCTTCATGAGTTGAAAGGGCCTATAACATTGTTGACAAATTTTGTTTATCATATGCTTAATTCTAATAAAATGGTCACTTGCACATTTTGTAGAGTTAAGGGGTTTAAACATACCAGTTAAAAATGTGTATTGAATACATGGAAGAAGGAGAGGAAGCTTCCAACCATGACAAGGAGGCCCAAGGTTAGAATATCCGAGTTGGTAATGCATAGACAAAATCCAATGGACATAAGCACCAAGGAGAGAAAGAAACATTGATAGAAACTATAAGAAGCCTGGAAATTGAAGTGCAAATATATGAGGAAAACAATGAGAGGTTGATGAGAGAGAAAATTTATATAAATTCACGAGTGTTTCAGATCTTAAATCACTTGCAGAGACAAACAAAGGATGGCTCAAAGCAAGAGGAAGAAGGCAGGTATCATGAATCAAGAGATGATCGTTGAAGGGTCAGTTATTCCAGGAGTGATACCATAGATCATAAACATCACTCACCTCCTTACTCAACAATTAGGTATTATTCATCTGAAGATGCCATAGGTATTCCATAGGTGTCTCCCGTTAGGCACCAAATAATAAGGCCTAAATTGGAAAATTTGAAAGGATAGTTGAGGAAGATTAGGACACCATCCTTTGATGGTGAAAGGGAAATGGAATATGTTTTTGAAGCATGGTTTATTAGATTCAAGAGATATTTACAGTTGCATAACTATTCATCAAACCTACAAGCCATAATTTCCACCTTCCATTTACATGGGAAAGATTCTATGTGGTGGGGTCAATTGAAGAAAGTTGAACATATTAATGAGAATAGGATCAGTTGGAAGGAGTTCAAAAATTATTTCTAGAAGGAGTACCTCTTAGATCATTTCTATGACAAGAAAATGCAGGAGTTCTTTGAACTCAGGATGGGAAGCATGACTATGGTAGAATATGAGAAGAACTTATTGGGGTTGTTAAAGTATGTTGGGTTCATAAATGATGAGAAGGTGAAAATAAAGAGGTTTTTGAGTGGTATTCCATCCTTTTATAAAGAAAAGATTCGGTATGATGAGCCCAAGACCTTGACTGAAACCATGAAGAAGGATAAATACATGTATGAGCAAGGTCAGGACAAAGAACCCATGTACAAGTCTTGGAAGGATAAGAAGAAGGATAATTCTGATTAGAGGAAGAAGGGATTCAAACCTCCTTTTAATAGAAATGAGCCTAAAGTTTCTCATAGTATTCCTGGATGACATACTTGTTTATTCCAAGTCTGAAGAGGAACATGAACATCACCTAATACTAGTATTGCAAGTGCTAAAGGAACATCAGATGTATTCCAAGTTGATTAAGTGTTGTTTTTATCAAGAGAAGATCCATTACTCGGGACACATTATTTTAGAACAAGGTATAGCAATGGATCCAGAGAAGATTGAATCCATTAGAGGATGAACAACACCCATGAATGTTCCAGAAGTCATATCTTTTGCGGGGTTAGTTGGTTACTAAATAAGGTTCATAATAGATTTCTCTAAGATTGCTCATCCCATCACTTATTTGCAAAATAAGGAATTAAATTTGAATGAACATATGAATGTGAAGGAAATTTTAATATGTTGAAGTAATTACTTTCTAGTGCACCTGTGTTAAATATTGCTAACCCAATTGAAATTTTTTTGGTATGCAAAGATGCATGTAAGGAAGGTCTTGGTGGAGTCCTCACTCAAAATGGACACGCCATTGGTTATGAGTCCATAAAGATTAAGGAACATGAGAGGAACTATCCCACACATGAATTGGAGCTTGCTGCCATTGTTCGCGCATTGAATATGTGGAGGCATTATCTCATGGGAAACATATTTGAATTAAGAATAGACCACAATGGTTTGAAGTATTTTTTTGAACAACCAATTTTGAATGCTAGGAAAACAAGATGGATGGAATTTTTATGTGAATACAACTTTGATATCAAGCATATCAAAGGAAAAGGAAACAAGTTTGTTGATGCACATAGTATAAGAGTGCATCTCATACATTATACAACTGTTAGTATGCATCAATAGGACTTGAAGAGCAGAATTTAGACATTGTTGTTACAGGTCAACATTACCTATCGGTAAAGGAAATCTTACAAAAAGTTGATGTACAACAAAAAATGAAAGAGTATGAGATGAAGGAAGATGGATTACTTATGCATAAAAACATATTTTATGTTCTTAGTTCTGGAGAACTCAGGGATTTGGTATTAAAAGAAATGCATAATGTTCCATATGTTGGACATCCCGGTTACCAGAAAATGATTAGAACAGCAAGAAGCCAATTATTTTGGTGGGGGATGAAAATTGATGTTGTTGATTACATCGCCATATGTATGGAATGACAGAGAGTGAAGGCTAAGAATAGACACCTAGTGAGTTTGATGCAACCATTACCAATCCCAGAGAAGAAATGTGAAGTGATAATCATTATTTTATAACAAAGTTGTCGAAGACAACAAGACAACATGATTCAATCATGGTAGTGATTGATAAATTGACAAAGGATTCTCATTTTTTTACTGTGAAAACAAAGCATACAACAACTAATATTCCATAAATTTAAATGAAGGAGATTGCTAGGTTGCATGGGATACCTAGGACAATTGTCTCGGACAGAGACACAAAATTTACTTCAAATTTATGGAAGGGATTATTTAAAAGATTTGGTACAAATCTGAATTTTATCACAACATACCATCCACAGTCATATGGGAAGATAGAGAGGGTCAATCAAGTAATTGAAGACATGTTGAGAATGCATGTGATGGATAAGCCATCTAAGTGGGAATATTACTTTCACTTTGTTGAGTTTTCCTATAATAATGGGAAAAAGTTGCTCAAGGAAATGGAAGACTAGATGGTTAAGATTAAGTAGAATTTAAAGGTCGCTCAGGATAGACAGAAAACTTAGGCAGATAAGAATAATACAACAAGAGAATTTAAGGTGGGGGAGAATGTTATTTTGAAATTAAATCCCAAGAAGAGATATTTGAAGTTGGGTAGTTTTACAAAGATGGAAGCCATATTCTGTGGTTCGTTTGAGATATTGGACAAAATAGGGAGAGTTTCATACATGCTTGCATTGCCTACATCCATGAATGTGCATAATGTATTTCAAGTCTCTTTTATAAAGAAATATGTACATGATCCTAACCATGTTATTGATTCAAATCTGATTTAGGTAGAGATGGAGGGAGACTTTCAGGTCCAACCAGTGCGAATATTACACAGAAAGGTCAAAATGCTCTGGAATCGAGCTATAGAGATGGTACAATTTAAGTGGATATGCTACAGTCCTGAAGATGCTACCTGGGAGCATGAAGATGCCATGCGGGAAGAGTACCCATAGTGTTTTGAATAAATTTTAGAATTTTTATTCTTGTTTTTTATAAGCACTGAGGACAATTCTGAAATAAGGAGGGGATGTAACACCCCAAGTTTTGAGCCTGATATTAAAAAATGTATTTATTAAGTGATGAGAGGCTAGAGTTCCCAAGCAATTAAAAGAGGCCTGTGTGCCTAAGAAATTTAATGTTTTGATCATTATTAATAATAAATACATCATTGGTTGCCAGAGGGACAAGGACTAGAGTTATAGGGGGCTATGATTCCACAAGAGAGGGGGCTTGAGGGGATAAGTGTTTATTTAATTTTTTAATTACCCATTTTGTTTAATGGGGGGAATAAATTATGTGAACTTATTGGGAGAAGGCCATAAGGTTCTTGATTCCAAAGAGTTACATGAACCCGTCCCGGTTCTGTTGGGGGAGTTCTTTCTCTCTCTCACTCCTGTTATCGTTATATTTATGTTGTTGGTCACCTCACTTGTTGACTCACTCTGTTAAGGTCCTAACCCACACATAGGTAGATCAATGTATTTGGATGTAATAAAGGTCAATATTAATAAGACCTTTCAATAAAATAGAATAAGGCGGATGTAAGAAGACCTAATAGAAGCTTCCGCTTCTAGAAGGATCT
>ML782561.1:54787-111213 GCA_009831015.1 Picea engelmannii | reverse complement strand
AGATGCTTCTTTTTAGTATAAATAAGAGTCGAGGGTATGAGAACCCTAGCTTGGATATTATTGTAACAGAGCGCTGCTCGATTGGAGGTTGCCCCCTCGAAGAGGCCTATGAACATTGCTATCTGATTCAAAGTGCTATTTCTCTTGCTATTTCATATATCGTTTCTGTGTATTGTGAAGATTATGCTGGATATTTTACTGTTATTCTGTCATTTCTAGCATTTCGTTTCTGTTCTGCATATTTTATATATCTGGTATCTTGCACACTCATTCGTTCATTCATGCATGAAATCCATTATTATCTATTCACACCTTTTATGGATATCTCACTCCATTCATTTATGTCACCCACTCCTCTTTCCTCATCCATGTCTTGGCTTGGGAAAGGAATACGAACCATTGAAGAGAAGCCATGGTATTGTTGGTTGTATATATTGGTGGTGTAATCCATCCATGATTTAAGTCCTACATGTCTAAGATGCTTTGGCCTATGTCCATCTTTTCTCACAGCTACGATTCATGAGAGTCCCAACATGGATATTCTTGACTAGCTACACTGAAGCCCTGGAAAGAGAAGGACTACCCAAGGGACTACGTGGAAGATAAGGGTGGGGGTTCATTCTCTTGGGTTGTTGACACAACACCCCTACCTCAGCAGGGTCTTCTTGACCTCTCGATCTATGGATATTCAATTCCCCTAAGTCGAAGTAGCTCCTTAGCTCCCACTGGAACCTTCAATTCAATATAACCATAGGTCCTTCTTTGAATATACATCTGCGCAAATAAGCACATGAAGTGAACCTCCACCCCGCGTGGCCACTATCGTGACCACAGGCTTACCCCAAAAGGACATGTCAGGTTTCGCGACTTTGCTATTCCTATTGTAATGCACTCTAAATATTATGATTCCCAAAACCTAAAATGGGTTAATGGTCTCTAGTTGCTCCCTCTTCTCTTTTCTCTAATGTGACCCTCACTCGTAACCTAGGGCCAATCCTTCGAGTGCGTCAGGATTTTGTGACTCGTGAGTTCACGATACAACACTCCCTCCTTTCCCCGAAGTCTGAACTCACGAATTCCTTACTGGGGATCAATGGTTCTGATCAATTCACAATCTAATGGTCTAGATCATGTCAGAATTTCATGTATCTGGGATTCCCGATAATGACTTCCTCCATGCTTCTGACTCTCGAATGCCAAAACTCAAACTCACAAGATCGAAGGCCTTCGTTGACCCAATATAACGGCCACTAACCTTCCTGAGCTTGCGAGTGATGACATATTATCAGCCTTAAGCTCTCAGATGATCTACCAGATCCAACGATCCACAGAATATCGACGTTATCCCTTTAAACTTTCCACCATCCATTCAAATTCTCAGAGAATCCCAGTCAAAGAACTTGATGCCAAATCTTATGAACATAACTTCTATGAGGTGACTTCGACCCTCGTCTTTCCTTATACCTCCTCCAAGTCTCTATCCCTCCTGAGATTGATTTCGGTTCCAAAATCAAGGGTTTTAAGGGATTCCTATACGCACTCCTTGCGACATTCACGATAATCACTGATTATCTGGTATCTTCCAACTCTGCGCACTCCTTGCAACAAAAGTTCTTCAACCACTAGATTGGGTTGGAAAAATCTAAGACTTCAATAGGTCGGTACACACCTTGCATGACTGTTGGGATAGGGGAAGATCTAGGGTTCAACGCTACAACAACGCACCAACAAAACCCTGACTACCGGCCCTTTCGGCAACACCTGTGAAGTAGATAAAGTCTCACCCGAGTTAGAGGTAGGGGTGGTTGGAGGACTCAAGTGTCTGCAACCTTAGCTGGGACACACATCTGTGATTACAATACTTAATATAGCACTTAGCACCGTTATTTCATCTACCCAATATCTACTTTGCAGATAAAACAAAGCATCGCAGCATTCACCCTGATCTAATGTATTTAAGCACTTAGCATAAAGAAATGGATCAGATCTAGCAGATTCAAGCACTAATCACATTCACCTATATCAGATCTAACATCCAGATTCATCATAAGAACAAAGCATAAACAGATCTATCTATCTATCTATATCAAGAAATTAGCAAATAACACATAAATACATTAGAACATCGCACATAGAAGAATAAAACGGTATTTACATGATTCAACCCCACCTTGGGGATACATCGACCAATTCCTCTTCTTTATTAGCTTCAATCAGTCATCTACATGCATAGAGCCACAAAAACTCTACTCCGCATAGGATAAGAGATCTGCGCGCACCTCACCAAATCCTCCTTCCCTGAGCTAGGTCTAACACAAATCCTTTCTCAGTCTATTACAACCACTTGCACTTAGCTCTACAAGTTTCTCACAATATGAATAGAGCATTTACAAACCCAACTTACACTTAGCACTTAGCTTATCAGCCATCTCTACTTATGTCACCTAGCTACTTATTTATACTTTACAAAAATAGACCTAAACATGGGTAAACCCATGGACCAACATCCCATACCCATTACATATTCCCAAATCCCAAAAAAGACCCAAAAAGGGGTCAGGATCTCGTGATCTCTGCTTCGTCTTAAGATCCATATTCGATAGGTTGTCGAAGTCCCAAAATAGGTCAAACTTGACCAAGGATATCTAAAACTTGGTCAAGGGCCAACAAGCCCCCAACACTCACTTGTGACTCGTCCCGAGTCACTCTGGTCTCACTAGTTCTTCTTTGAATGCCTCGAGCTTGGCTTAAGTTTCTTCAACTTGTTGTTGTGCTATGGCCTCCTCTTCAGTAAAATCTTGGATGACTGCATCATTGATAGGTCCCTCTAGACGTTGTTCATATGTAGTGAAAACCTGTTCTATCTCTACTCCTTGGCCTTCTACTTGTGTAAACAATTTATAGGCCTTGTCTTGTATGGGTTGGAGTTTCTCAGTGACCTCCATAAATCAGCTCTGGATAGTATGGATTTGTTGTTGTGCAGTGTGTTTCTCTTGGGAGCTCTTCATTCTTTCCATAACTGATAGGGACTTCAGTTGTGCCTGTATCTTTTTGTCTTGATACTTCGCCTCTTGGAGCTGCGACTCCAATGCCTTCATTTTCAGGTTCTCTGTGATTTGTTCATAGGTATGGGCACTATGATCAGTGATTTTCTTACATTCCAGAGTAAGAGCCTTTATCCTTTCAACTGCTCTCTGGTAATTTTCTTCTCTTTGGTCTGTTACATCTTGTGGGGTCTCAGGTACAATGCATAGCTCCAAATCTACTATGAGTTGTTGTAGCTATTGGATGGCTTCTATGAGTTGGTTCACCTGATGTGTAACTCGGTCTTCTGCCTTGATTTCTAAGACTTTCATAGAGCGAAGTGCTATGTTGACCACTTCTTTTACCTCGAGTTGCTCCGCGAGCAACTTTTCCTTTGCTTTCTATAGCTGCGCTTTTTCTTCATCAAACTTCACTTGGAGAGAAAGATTTTCCTATTCTACAACACTGTGTTGTTCTACGAGTGCTCCTTGTACTTGTGTCAAAGCATGGGTGGCTTTCAGGGATGATTTTAAGCATGGAATTTTATTTTAAAATGTAGAAACCTTGGTGAATCTTACTGATCCTTCATATGTCAACTATAAATGTTTGGCGATATTTTTGTAAAAATATTCAAATTTCTAAGTATTTTATATAGTTTTTATAAAATTTTGGCGATTTTTAATGTAAAATAATTATATCCTATAGAATTTGGGTGAACCATTTTTAAAATAGCGAATCTCATTTTTGTAAAAACCATGGAAAATTAGCCTATGAGAGAAATTTATCCCCTAAAATCATCCTTGGTGGCTTGCTTTGTTTCTTCCTGTGCTCATCGAAGGAGAGCTTCGACTGTATCAGCTAGGTGGTGGAGTTGATCTGGCTCATCTCCCAATTATGTCTCTCACGATGCAGTGGAGGTTGCACAGCTAGACTGTAGGGCCTGCTGTACCCCTCAAAGTTTAGTCTCAGTTCGATCATACATCTCCTCTTCCTTTGCTTCTTGTTTATATGCGATTTCTAGCTAAGCATCTTGCATGGTTTCTATGAGGAATTTGAAGTCATCGAAGGTGAGGACGGTCTGCATCTTGGTCATGGTGGCCTTCGATTTCTTCTGAGAGGAAGGTTTCGGAGGCAAACCTTTCCTCTTCTTTAGGGGATCAACCTCATCTCCCTTCTTTTGTTCAACTTCTTTGTCATCTAAATCTTCGCCACCACCTCCTTTCTTTGGTGATATGAAAGCAGTCTTCGCAGATGTGCTATCTAATTCTTGGACCTCTTCAGTCTTCTTTGTTCTTCTTGGTCCAGGTGTATCCTGTGTTGTTTCTAGGCTATCGATGTCAGATATCTCTCCAAGTTTTGCTGGAATGAGGAGGTTCACCGACTAGTCCTTTTTGATCTCCTCCAAGTCCTCCTCCGTCATCTTATAGTAGGACTGAAGTTGTTTCTTTTGTTCGTCAGTGCACACTATGATCTAAATAAAATGTCGATCTGCATTGAACTTCCTCAAAGGCCTGAACCGCTGTAGAGTGTTTGGAGTCATGTGAGGCTCAGAATGTATGGCTATCTTCAGATGATTGTAGTAGGTATGAAAAATAACATTTGACTACCACTTTTTATTCATGTCACTTGAGTACCATAGTGTACTGAACTTCGCGGCCAGTGGTTCAAAAGGCCCAGCGTCCAGGAAAGTCGTACCTTCCATCATCTCCTAGGCAATAAAATCTATAAGGATCAAGAGCCAGCTGAAATGAAATTCATATCCTTGATATTTTTCTTCTCTACAGTCAAGTTCCAACTTGTTCACCAGGTACTTTGCCCAGTTCATCTGAAGGCCTTCTGTGCACTTCCCTGCGAGGTCGATTACAAAACCGGTGACTTGGGTAGGGTGTTTCTTTCATATTAAATTCCCTTCAATCAAATAACAGGTGAGGTGCATTGCGCCACTCTGGATAGAAGCTACCTTATAGCCATGCGTGCCCTTCTCGACATCGTCCTAAGTGTCTTTGATCTTCTGTGCTAGTGTGTGATCCATGGATTTTTCAGGGTAAAACTCTTATGGATTAGGTCCTTGCATACTCAACCTTGTGATCCAATTGATCAACATTGAATCAACTATTATATGGAGGTTTAGACACAAATAGCCTCCCTGGTAACAAGACAACAACAACTTGACACATGCATTCACCTCCTGGTGTCATCCGAAGTGAGGAATCTTCATGACGTTCAACAGGGTGGATTGTGCGAGGTTCATAGTCCATGACTGGGGAATTATCTTTGAATTCTTCCCCTTAGTTTTGGTCAAGTACTTATGTGGGGTGAGCTTGTTATAGACTTTGCGATCTCTGAGGTTGCAGTCGCTAAACTTCAACACTGCAATTTTATCTTGGTCTTCTCTAACTGCACGTACCCCCTTCGGGAGGTACGTCGTAACCATGGTGTATTTGAAATCTCTGGGCATGATGTATCAATTTACTATGTTGCTCAGGGGTGGAATACAGGCGAGTAATATGTTTGGGATCAATTTGGTATTCTCTATATCATCCCTATTCTTGGTTCACTTTTCATCATACGGTCGGGATGGTCTAGCTCTGCCAGCAGTGGATGAAGAGGTTGGAAGTCCTCTCGTCGATGATGCTTGTACACCTGTGGATATCGACAAGACTCTTTCAGTCATGAGGTCGATCAAAACTTCTTCAACAACTTTTTCTACAACACTCAACTCTTGCAATGGGTATGAAGCCTTCATTAACTTTGTTCTATCTGTTATGGCACGGTCCCAACGGTTGGATGGCGAGTTGTCTCTCCATAAATGTCTTTATACCTATTTGGAGCATTGGTCTAATGGTTATAATTTCCTTAATGACTATATTGCTTCTCCATGGTGAAGTGTCGTGTGTCGTCGTTCTAATATACCGGCGAAGCTCAAATTTTGTGAATTTTCCTTCTGCGAGGTTCCCTCTGAAACCTTCTGCAACTTGTTGATCTTAGCTCTCTTCTTACTTAGCTATCTAGCCTTCTTACCAGTGATATTTGTCTTGGTAGGCCTTTTTCCATTCTGATTCTTATCTTCTTTTCGCATAGGTACTTCGCGTTGTTGATATTCTTTCCTAATATTCGAGGGTGATCCTTCTTCTTTATCTGGAATAGTTACTTCAATATTTTGTGGGTCTTCTAGTGTTCTTGCAAATTCAACATCCGGGTCTCTGGTGTTAAATATCTTCTATATTTTCTTCTATTCTTCAATCAAGTGTGTGATCCTTCTAGTCATGAATTCTTTTAACTCTTTCTTCTTCTGCTCTAAGACTTCTTCTTCTTCTTACCTTCTGGCCTGGTCTCTTTCAATTCAAGGTTTTCCTAATAGCATGGTAAATGGGGCACTGTTCTCAATAAATTTAATAATCTCAAAATCTTCCTCTGTCGAAGTTCCATTGGCATCCATAGGTATCCGAGTGAGATTTCCACATAGGTTTATTAGCTTTCCTTTGAATAGTCATATTCGTCCCAATGAAGGAATCATAGTAGGCCTCCCTATAGCTTCCCAAGTTCTCTCTGTCATGATATTCACCTATGTTTCCTCATCCAGAACACAGTCAATGTCAAAGTATCCTATTCTTTCTTCAAGGCATTCGTTTTCTTTGAAGATCTATGATAATATAACATGTCAGTGGTCATTCAGGGTTTCTTTCATCTGTAGCAATACTTTCTCTTATTCTTTTTAGGATTCCATCATAATTTTAGTTTTTGGATCTACCTTAGAGTTTTCTTGTCTCATGTTCATTCCTTCAAGCTTAGCAATCATTCTAGGACAATCCAATACTTCATTTTCCATAGATTTGCAACAAAGACAACTAGGTCTTCTCCTAGGGAATTCCTTAGCAAGATGTCCTGATCTTCTGCAACTGTAACAGAGGGTTAATCCTCTCTTTCTTTTAAATGATCCCCAGCCTTTCCTGCACTGTGCGCTAGGATCATTGTAGCTAACATGCAAACATTTCTTTCTAGGGTCCTGCATACACTTATTAGTCCAAATATTTGTTTTATGCATAGGTATAACATATTTTTCACTATTCTTATCAGATCTACTCATATCAAATCTTCTTTCATCTATTAATACCCTAGTTTTCAATCTAGGATAAAATCTATCAAACATAACTAGATCCATATTGTTGAAACAAAAATTTCCACTTATCTGACTTCTACAGAGCACAAAGCTTTCAGATCTAGAACTTTTCAATATTCTTACCTTTATCAGAGCATAGAGCTTTCAGGTCTAGAACTTTCCAATATTCTTACCTTTATTAGAGAACAGAGATTTCATATCAATAACTTTCCAATATTCTTACCTTTATCAGAGCACAAAGCCTTCACAATTTCAGGTCAGATCCTTGCACAAAGATTCTTCTTCCTCAGTTCCCAACAATCACAGTTTTAGGTCCCGACAACGGAACCATTTGTTGGCACAGGGGCAGACCTAGGGTTCAATGCTACAACAACATACCAATAAAACCCTAACTACCGGCCCTTTCAGCAACACCTACGAAGTAGATGAAGTCTCACCTGAGGTAGAGGCAGGGGTGGTTGCAGGACTCAGGTGTCTACAACCTTAGCTGGGATAGAAATCTATGATTACAATACTTAATAGAGTACTTAACACCGTTAGTTCATCATTATTTACCCAATATCTACTTCGCAGATAAAATAGAGCATCACAACATTCACCCTAATCTAATGTATTTAAGAATTTAACATAAAGAAATGGATCAGATCTAGCAGATTCAAGCACTAAGCACATTCACCTATATTGGATCTAACATCTAGATTCATCATAAGCACAAAGAATAAACATATCTATCTATCTATCTATATCAATGACTTAGCAAATAACAGATAAATACATCAGAACATCACACAGAGAAGAATAACATGGTATTTACGTGGTTCACCCGCACCTTGGGGCTGCGTCCACCAAATCTTCTTCTTTATTAGCTTCAATCAGTCATCTACATGCACAGAGCCACAAACACCCTACTCTGCATAGGATAGGAGATCTTCACGTATCTCACCAGATCCTCCTTCCCTGAGCTAGGTCTAGCACAAAGACTCTCTCAGTCTATTACAACCACTTGCACTTAGCTCTACAAGTTTCTCACAATATGCATAGAGCATTTACAAACCCAACTTGCACTTAACACTTAGATTATCGGCCCTCTCTACTTATGTCACCTAGCTACTTATTTATACTTTAAAAAAATAGTCCTAAACATGGGTAAACCCATGGGCCGACATCCCATACCCATTACATATTCAAAAATCTCAAAAAGGACCAAAAAAGGGGCCGAGATCCCGCGATCTATGTTTCTTCTTGCGCTCCATCTTCGACAGGCTATCAAAGTCCCAAAATAGGTCAAACTTGACCAAGGATCTCCAAAACTTGGTCAAGGGCCAATAACAACTCTTTGCTAACATGCACCTATGTTGGTATAAGAACAATGGTATCTCTCCTGAGCTTGTCTGCGATAAAACTCAAAACCTTGTCAACACACTCCTTATGGACTTTCACTGCACTCCTTCCAGGAATTATCAAGAAGAGAAACAATTGAAACTTATAATTTCCCTCTCATAGGGTTCATACATTCAACATGAATTCACGAGCATACATACACACAACATTGAAACAAATGCATAACAGAGACTAAAATTAATTGTAAGCATACCATTCAATAGATGTAAATAGTGACCATAACAACACCATAAAATTGGATCAAAGCATTGATATATATTAATCCAGTGCCTCTGTACATGGTCACTATAGCAACAACTATCTGCTCATACAACTTCTACAATCTTTGTCCTTCTCTGTTCTCTTTCTTTCTTGCTCTACAACTTACAATCACAATGATATTATTGATACAATACATGCATGAAAAGGTTATTTCTTGAGTTTTCCCTCCTACACTACAAGTTATCTAATCGATATTAAAAGCTACAAGTACCTTTCATTTAATAAATTAAATGCCTCCAACAAACAGATGAGAGAAATTGCTCAAGATCTGTGTTACAATCTCTAAATCATAAAAGAAAAAATATATTTTCTAGATATTTCATTAATGATTCATCTTTTAAATTCAAAATATCCTCAAAATGCACGCAGGTGCATATCTAGTTGTCTTCCTCTTGCGCTTGGGTATGATGCTCCTGCATAATACTCCTCTGGCTGAAAAATTCATGGACTCTTGTTCATGAGCTCCTACACTGTCTATCCATGTTTCTGGATTTTTTTTTTCTTTCCCAACTGAAATCTTCAATCGAGTTTCCTTTCCACTTTATCAAATATTCAAAGTACGTCTTCCTCCAGGTCTTCTTGCGAACTCTCTGATCAATGATCTTTTCCATCTACGGCTTTTCAACTACAGGCATTTGTTTGACCCACTGAACTTCCTTTTGGGTTTCTGCTTCTCCTGCTTCATCTTTTCTATAAGGATACATATCTTCTACGTTGAATATGGGTGATATTCCAAGTCCATATGGCAATTCTATTTTGTAATAATTTGCCTCAAATTTCCTCAAGATTTTACATGGCCCTATCTTCTTCATGTTTAGTTTATTATATGTTCCCCTTGGGAATCTTTCTTTTCTTAGGTGCGCTAAGACTAAATCTCCCACTTCAAATTGAGGTTCCCTTCTGTGCTAATCTACTCTGCATTTATATTCCTGGTTGGAATACTGCAATCACTCTTTAATTTTATTGTGGATCTCCTGCATCTCTGCTGCAAAATCTTCCACTCCAGTGCTTTTGAACTCAGTCTTCTCTAAGTTTCTCAACTCAGATACTCCTGTCAGTTGAATTCCATACATTATCTGGAATGGGCTCTATCCTGTGCTCCTATTAGGTGAGTCATTATATGTAAATTCCACTTGTGGTAGAATCTGATCCCACTGACTATGATGTTCAGATACTAAACTCTGCAACAAATCTCCTAAACTTTGATTTACTACCTTAGTTTTTCCATCCGTCTGAGGGTGATATGCTGAGCTAAAAGATAAATATGTTCCCAATTCTTCCATAGTGCCCTCCAGAAATGACTAACAAATTTGGTTTCTCGATCCGAAACAATACTCTTGGGTAAACCATGAAGTCGAACAACTTTTTGAAAAACAGATTTGCAATGTGTGTTGCATCACTGGTTTTCTGACATGGAATAAAATGTGCCATTTTTTAGAATCTGTCGACTACCATGAATATGGAATCAAAACCCCTCTATGTTCTTGGCATTCCTAACACAAAATCCATGCTTATTGCATCCCATGGCCTCTCTGGTAATGGAAATGGTTGATACAATCCTGTATTCTGTATTTTACACTTTGTGTGCTGGAAAATTCTACATCTGCTGACAAATTTCTTGACATCGGTCCTCATCCCTGGCTAATAATATAAACTGTTCAGTTGCACGAATGTTTTTTCATGGCTGAAATGTCCATCCAATCCCCCAGTATGTTTTTCCTTTAGAAGGTTTTCTCTCATCGAACTCTTCGGGATACACAACTAATTTCCTTTTAATAATAATCCATCCTGAATTTAATATTCAATCTATTGGCTTATGTCTATTAGAATAGGATTTTTACATGCTTCATAAGCATCCTTGAAATCTGAATTGACTATGTACATATCCTTAAGTCTATCAAAACCTAAGGTCTTCACACGAAACTCCTTCATAATCAAACATTTCCTTCTCAATGCATCAACAACCTTGTTAGCATTACCAGAAATGTGATTTATAAAAAAAGTAAAGTTATGCATATATTCAACCCATTTTGCATGTTTCTGGTTTAATTTCTCTTGTTTGGTTATGAATTGTAAAGCATTGTTGTCGCTATACAAAACAAACTCTTTCAGAACCAAGTAGTGCCTCCATTTTCTCAAAGCTTGTATGACTGCATAAAATTATTTATCATGCGTGGAGTAATTCATTTTGGCATCGTTCAACTTCTCACTAAAATATGCAACCGGTCTATTGTCTTGACTTAAGACTACTCTAATCACAAATCCACTTGCGTCACATCTCACTTGAAATGTTTTGCTGAAATCTGGCAGAACCAGAACTGACTGTTCAATTATCTTATCCTTCAACAAATTGAAACTTTTCTTTTCTTCCTCTATCCAATGAAAAGATTTATGACTTTTCTTGACTATGTCATTGGTGCAGAAATTTCACTAAAATTTCTGATGAACTTCCTGTAAAATCTGGCTAATCCATGGAAGCTTCTGACTTCAAAGATATTCCTCGGTGATGGCCATTCTCTAATCACTTTTACTTTCTCAGGATCCATATTCAATTCATTCGAAGAGATTACAAAACCCAAATAAATGAGTTTTGTCTTCATGAAAGACGATTTCTTCAAATTTATCAGCGACTTCTCTTTTTGCAATCTTCTCATCACTAAAGTTAAATGTCTCAAGTTTTCCTCCTCGGTCTTAATGAAGATCAGTATATCATCAAGATACACAATTAAAAACTTACCAATGAAATCCTTAAAGACTTCGTTCATCAATATCAAAAAAGTACTGGGCCCATTTGTCAAACCAAATAGCATGACAAGTCATTCATACAACCCTTTATTCACCTTGAATGTTGTTTTCCATTCATCACCTTCCCTCATGCTAATCTGATGATATCCACTTTTCAAATCAAGTTTTGAAAAAAACTTTTCCCCACTCAAGAAATCCATCAAGTCATCCATCCTAGGTAAAGGAAATCTATACCGAATGGTGATTTTGTTTATATCCCTCGAGTGTGTACACATTCTCCACCCACCATATTTCTTTGGACTTAACACTGTTGGTACAATGCATGGAATTAAGATTTCTCTAACCAACCCTTTATCCATCAAATCCTGAACTTGTTTATTGACCTCTCCATTCTCCTGCGACATAAATCTGTACGCTTCTTTTCTTGGTAAACTTGCTCCTAGTATAAGATCTATCTGATGGTTGATACTTCTGATGGGAGACAATGAACAAGGTAAATTGTCCACCACTATATCATTGAAATTCTCCAATAGCTCCTGAATTCCCTCTGGTAGATCATCTATTGAAGTACTGGTCAAGATGACTCTAGGTTTTCTTACCACAACAAACTGCATTTCTTCATCTTTCTTGACTTCCTCTAGAAGTTCCTTCCCACTCATGAGAAGTATAGTATTTCTTGTTTCCTCTTTCACCTTCTTTTCCTCAATCGACAGTAACATATGCATTCTACCATTCTTCTCTAAGGTGTATGTTTTCTTCCTTCCATCATGAATAACATTTTTGTCATATTGCCACAGTCTTCTCAAAAAAATATGATAGACATCCATGGGAATAACATCACATAATATCTCATCTTTGTAGCCTCCTATCTTGAATTCAACTAAACATTGTCTCTAAGGTGTATGTTTTCTTCCTTCCATCATGAATAACATTTTTGTCATATTGCCACAGTCTTCTCAAAAAAATATGATAGACATCCATGGGAATAACATCACATAATATCTCATCTTTGTAGCCTCCTATCTTGAATTCAACTAAACATTGTTTAGTGACGGTTACCGGATGTCCTTTTTGTAACCACGAGACTTTATATGGGCTTGGATGTGCAATTGTCTCCAATTCCATCTTCTCCACCATCTCTCTGGACACTAAGTTATCCATTCTTCCTCTTTCAACAATCACCTTGCATACCCTATCCTTGGTCTTGCAAGAAGTTCTAAATAAACTGTTTCACTGGACTGGATTCTCTATCTCCTTTTCTGGCTTCAAGAGAATTTTCCTCATCATTAAGGATCTTCTACCTTCTGCATTATCTGCCTCAACATTTCTCCTCCGTGCTTCTGAAATGTGAGCTTCGCCTCCTCCATCTCTTTTTCTATCAGGACATTCGAAAGATTTATGTCTGATCTTTCCATAGAAAAAACATTTTATCTCACCTCCTCTGCCTCTTCCTCTTCCTCTTGCTCGAGGAAAAGTGTTTCTATCAGCATATTGTCTTCCCTGTGAACTTCCTCCTCTTTCTTGGTGAGTATGAGGTTTTTCTTCTTCATCCTTGGGCTTCTATACTTTGTCTTGGGAAACTGTTTTGCCTCTGCTCTGACTTCTATCTCTACCCCTTTGACCTTTATTTCGTGCCAATTTCTCTTCTTCCCTGAGAGCATTCTGATACAAATCTTCCACATTCCTGATTTTCACCATTCTCATCTCATCTTGAATTTCATATCTTAGTCCATTCATGTATCTGGCGACTTTTTCATCATCACTCTCATGATGATCTTCTCTAATATTGAATCAGTAAAATTCCTCAATGTATTCCTTCACTGTCATTGTCTCAAATTTTGCATCCTTCGAAATAGATTGATTTGGTAATCCTTGGGTATGAATTTGGCTTTCATCTTGGTGACTATCCTGTCCCATCTTTTGATTTTTTGCTTGCCTTTTCAACGCCTATCAACCTGTAGTTCATCCCACCACAGTGTTGCATGCCCTTTTAATCTAGTGACATCATGTTTAACTTTCTTATCTTCCTCGACATCCTCATAGTCAAAGTATTTATCCAGAGCTCTAAACCAATATAGCAGCTCTTCAATGTCTAAGTTTCCTTCATACATTAAAATTTCCATTTTTTCTATGGCACCTATTCTTGCAACAACTCTAAATAGGCGTTCTTCCGCAACATCTTTGGCTACAACTTCTTCTTCAATTCTAGCCTCATTTTCACTTTTGGCTTCAATGACATCTCTCATATCAGTAGCTTGTTTCTATGTTGTCTCCATGGCATACAATCGAGCATGAAGTTCTCTCATTTCCCTTTCCACAGATGGATTGGATAAAATTCTTTCTTGACGTCTTCTCGGCGTAATTGTTTCAATCAAAACTATCCTCTACCAACCTTTTACAGAAAAAAAAAGTTGTTAGTATGGCTCTGATACCACCTGACACACCGCCCCTACATCGACAGGGTCTGCTTGACCTCTTCATCTATGGATATTCAATTCCCCTGAGCCGAAGCGGCTCCTTAGCTCCCACTAGAACCTTCAATTCAATATAACCATGTGTCCTTATTTTAAGTTATGCATGCACGAACAAGCACACGACGTGAACCTCCACCCCGTGTGACCACTATCATGACCACAAGCTTACCCCAAAAGGGTGCATCAGGTTTCGAGACTTTGTGATTCTTGTTGTAATGAACTCTAAATATTTTGATTCCCAAAACCCGAAATGGGTTAATGGTTTCTAGCTCCTCCCTCTTCTCTTTTCTCTGATGTGACCCTCACTCATAACCTGGGGCCAATCCTTCAAGTGCGTCAGGATTTTGTGACTCGTGAGTTCACAATACAACACTACTTCCTTTCCCTGAAGTTCAAACTCATGACTTCCTTGCTGGGGATCAACAGTTCTGATCAATTCACAATCTGACAGTCCAAATCATGTCAGTATATCGTGTATCGGGGATTATCGATAATGACTTCCTCCATGCTTTTGAATCCTGAATGTCGAAACTAAAACTGAGATTGATGACCTTCATTGACCCAATCTGACAGCCACTAACCTTCCTGAGCTTCCGAGTGCTGATAAATTATCATCCTTAACCTCTCCGATGATCTACCAGATCCAATAGTCCATGGAATATTGACGTTCTCCCTTTGAACTTTCCACCGTCCGTTCAAATTCTCAAAGACTTCCAGTCAAATAAATTGATGCCAACTCTTATGAACTTAACTTCTGTGAGGTGACTTTGACCCTCCTCTTTCCTTCGAACTCCTCCAAGTCTCTATGCCTCCTGATTTTGATTTTAGTTCCCAACTAAAGGGTTTTAAGGGATTCTTGCATGCATTCCTTGTGGCATTCATGATAATAACTGATTATCTGGTATCTTCCAACTCTACAGACTCCTTGCGACAAAATTTCTTCAACCACTAGCTTGGGTTGGGAAAATCGAAGACTTAAACCGGTCGGTACACACCTTGCATGACACTTTGCTAATCTGCACCTCTGTTGGTATAAGAACAATAGTATCTCTCCTGAGATTGTCTGAGATAAAACTCAGAACCTCGTCAACACACTCCTTGTAGACTTTCATTGCACTCCTTCCAGGAATTCTCAGGAAGAGAAAGAATTGAAAATTATACTTTGTCTCTCACAGGGTTCGTACATTCAACATGAATTCACGAGAATACATACACACAACATTGAAACAAATGCATAACAGAGACCGAAATTAATTGTAAACACACCATTCAATAGATGTAAACAGTGACCATAAAAAAACCATAAAATTGGATCAAATCATTCATATATATTAATCTAGTGCCTCTGTACATGGTCTCTATAGCAACAACTATCTGCTCATAGAACTTCTACAAACTGTGTCCTTCTCTATTCTCATACTTTCTTTCTCTATAGCTTACAATTACAATGAGAGTATTGATACAATACATACATGCAAGGGTGATTTCTCGAGTTTTCCCTCCAACACTACAAGCTATCTAATCGAAATTAAAAGCTACAACTATCTTTCATTTACTACATTAAATGCCTCCAACAAATAGATGAGAGAAACCGCTCAAGATCTACGTTACAATCTCTAAATCATAGAAGAAAAAATATCTTCTCCAGATATTTGATTAATGCTTCATCCTTTTAAATTCAAAATATCTTCAAAACACGCACAAGTGCATATCCAACTATCTTCCTCTTGTGCTTGCGTACAATTATTCTGCATCAATTGTGTAGGTTGGGTAGAAGAGAGTTGGGTACTTGGATTTCTATGGGTGTTGGGAATCCTATGAGATCTTGAGTGTTGATTGGTTTTGGAATCCATGTAACACTCTAGAACCGTCCTTGTGAATTCATAGGCCTTGCTCAAGGGTGACATTGATGTGGAGACTTGGAACAACATTGTCTATGGTTGGGTAGAACATCCTTGGTCTACATCTATTTGTTGTCTTCTTTTATAAAATATAAGTTCTCTCTGTTATGGTATTATTTACCCATGTATGATTTATTTCACTGTGTATTTATTTATCATTGAATCCAATCTTTAGAATATGCATGTTTGTTGGTTATTGTTGTGCATGTCGTTTAGTTCCTTTCTTTTATGCATCTTTATTAATTCGAAAGGTATATGTAAGAGAAATAAGTCTGAGAGTGATCTTGAAGTAGTGTATCCCGACCTATGGGTGGTTGGGTATGTTAAAAGGTGACTTGAAGGCTACAGTGGCATTGAACCTGACAGAAGGAAAGGGGTATATGGTACCAACAAAAGGGAACAAAATTGACAACCTGTATAACATGACTGTATGAATGGATGACTACGTTAACCCCACTACAAATGGTTCCTTAATTTGTATAATAATTATCTCATGTGCGTCTGATTCAGAGGAAGGTCTGGAACACTGGCAGCAGAGGATGCATGGAGTATCAACTAGATGGTGTGCTTGCATCACCCGATCATTGTGCTGGATTGGAATGGAGTTATGTGACCCATCCAAGTATGATAGTTTGATGGGCACAAACTCTTTTGTAAATTTTTTTGAGTTACATATACATGAACAAAAATTATTGTTGGTGTTAGATGTTGTTTTGAAAGCCACTCTAGCCAGATGGTGGGCCTCACATAAAGAAAAAATAGAAGACTGGAAGCAATGTAAGAGATTAACACACATGATATTTGCTATTGAAGTTGAGTATATTGTGTAGAAACATGCAGGAGTAAGTGATCGGATCATATTGTGTAGTGCATAAACATATGGATTTCAATATTAAGGAGGAATGGACACGTAGGTTCATACATACATTGGATACGATCCCTAAGAACTAATACCTGGAACTAGAAATGAAAAGAGAAAAAAAAAAACGGGATGAGCTAACTCAAATATTTAAGATAAAATTTGCTTTTGAAAATGAATCCCCATTAGTATATGCATCTTTATAGGAAATCATAACCAATAATTTTTAGAGGTGGGGTCGATGGAGGTATTACCTATGTGTAATGCGCATAGAGATTCTATGACCGTTCATGAATTACTAGAGTGTCACAATGTTTCTCAAGAACATCATGATGACGAAGATCTAAGGAATATAGAAGTACTTGAAACTTAGGGGGAACACGGTGTAGATCCCCCTCAAATATAAGGGTTGCATGACCTCTGGGTCATAGGATATTCTCAAGACTAAACGAAAATAATCTTTGGTTCCCTACTGGAACCTTTCAGCAACAATCCACAGGTCTTTGCAAACTTCCACCCATGTGATCAAGCACTCAAACAACAGTCTCCTCCATGTGACCACACCTTGTGACCACATGCCTAACTGGAAAGGCATGTCATGATTTTGTGTGTCAGCAATATGAGTAAATCGACTCTCTATTATTCAAACTACCGAGTCACAAAACTACAAAAGGAGCTTAGTTCGTGCTAGTTCCTCCCTTTACTTCCACCATATGACCTCTAGCTATAACGTGGGGCTAAACCTTTTGAGCGGGTCAGGATTTTGTGACTCACAAACTTCTAATGCGGTTCACCTCCATTCTCTCGATCCTCCGATATCCAAAATTGTGAAATTTTGGAGCACCAAATCAACGGTCGCCAACAGCTCTTCAACCGATGACTATGATTAAGTCATGATTTCGCATTTCATGAGTTTTCACAATCTTCTACCTCCAACTTCACAATTCATGAATTAGCGAAATACTAATCTATCATCGTGTGTCCTTCCTCAATGAACGACTATGATCACTTCACGGATTTTGATTTTGCGAATTCTCCGTGACTCCACCTTTTGACATTTTTTACCCTGCAAGTCAAGGAAACATTGCTCTCTTGCCAAGTATCCCTTCAATGAACGGTCCCGATGATTTCAGGATTTCACGATTCGGGGTTTCGCGAATTTCACTCTGCTTCTATCAAATTCTTTAACCTTGCGAAATTTCGATGAGTCTTCGTGCTAACCAGTGCATTGCTTCTCCAAGATCTAATGGTTTAGAATATTTCATCTCTTCCCAAATGGATATCGACCCTCCATATTATCCAACCTTCAAATTCCTTTTCTGAAGGGTTTCTCCCGCTCAAACTGATCCGGATTATTTTCGGTACGAAATGAGAGCGGAGATATAACACAGAAATATTCAGAGATATTGCAAGAGAGACAACAATATAACAGATATATAGCATAAATATAACAAGAGTCACAGATATACAGTAATACACAATTACTATTAATGAAATAAATGTACAGAGACTATAAAAGTACAGAGTGAAAGACTCGCTAGAATGGTGGAAACTTATCTCTGAGAAGGGATGTGATGGCTACTCGCATTCGCAAGAATATTATTATTATAATGAGTCTCTAAGGGCCTTTTTAACATAAGTAAAATCCAAAACCCTAACCCCAAAAGATGAAAAGACAAAAGGTTTGTGGGCCCCGATGGGGGTAGTTGATACGTCAACTTCCCAGGGGCATAACGTTTGGATACGATCTTCATTTGGGGCACTCGATAGCTCGTTGGAAAGATCTATTCGAGGAATACAACTTTTGGGTGAGAAACATCAATCTACGATCAATGTTTCTCCCCGTTTTCTCAAAAAACATTGTTTAGGGCCTCAAAATGGCTCCGGAAGTTCAGGACCCGAAAAAATGCTAAAAATAGTAAATTACCAAAATTGCCAGAAAACTGTTTTGAGCCAGTTGGAGAAGGTGGGTGGCCACTGATATCCAACTGCATCAATCCTCCCTCCTTAGGAAGAAATGGTCTCCATTGCATTGAGTTCCCGTGGGAGAGGGGAAAGTGATTGTTGAATATGAATCTTGGTGAGTTGCTTGCCTTGCTGGAGACGTCGAGCTGCTTGGTTTGTTTAAGGTTGTCATGAACCTGTGGCTGGAAGGGTTGGAACTTTTTAACCAGTCTGGCTACATGAGATGGCTGTGTGCAGAAGGAATCTTTGCACTTTGTTGCAACCTTTTTGACCTTCTTCTGTTGGATAGAAGGTGCTTGGGGAGAGGTTGTAGCGGTTGTAGTGTCCTTTTGTTCCCCTTTTGAACAAATTGTAAAGAAGATGAATTTTGTAGTACGAAATACTACCTTGCGACAATTTTTAGGTGGGACAATAGTCTGAATTACCTCTGGTATTTTGTATATATGACCACCCAAAGTAACAATGACACCATGGGGTTGAGACTCATAAATAGCATGATGTTTCCACATATATGGATGGCCCAAGATAACATCACAAAATTCTAGTGGGGAAACATCACATAATACCTCATCTTTGAAGGACTGGATTCCATATGACAATCGACACTGTTGGTTGACACGAATATCTCGTCCTTGGCGAAGCCACCCAATATTGTATGGTTGCGGGTGTGGTGTTGTTGATAATCCCAACTGTTTGATGACCTCTGCTAAGATGAGGTTCTTCTGGCTTCTGCTATCAACAATAAAATGAAACGGGGTCCCTTTCACCCACATCTGTGAATGAAAAATCAACTCCCCCTCTTCAAGATCTGTTGGTTCTTCTGGCTAAATTGTTGTGGTCATGACAATAGCAGTGGGGTTTGCGTCGATGATCTGTCTTTTACCAGTATTCTCAGAATCAGATTCTGAATCAAGGTTCAACTCCTTGTCTTTGATCTCGGCCACCAATGACTGTTTTGAGTGACATTCATCATTGTTGTGCCATGGTCTTTTGTGGAAATCACACCATTTCCCGGTGTCCTTGTTTGTCTTCCCATGACCCTTATTTTCCTGTGGCTTAGACTGGTTTTTAGGAAGTTGTTTTTTACGGTCATATTTGTCATACTTTGGTTGTTACGGATTTGCATATCCAAACTCTCATTTATTCTGGTGCTTAAACTTCTACTCAATTTCAGCAGCATATCGGTAAGCAGAACCAAGTAATGAGATGTCCAAAAAATCCATTTCAATTTGGATGTATCTGTGTAGAGCCCCACGATATTTCAGAACCAAATGTCATTCAGAGTCCTTGATAGCTATCTTGGTGCACATGGTATGGAAGGTATTGGTGAACTCCAGAACTTCTTGGCCCCTCTCTTGCCACAGTGTGGTCCATCTCATGTATTGGTCCTCATAGTTGCCAACAGGGTAATATTGTTCCTTTACCGCATCAACGAAAAAATCCCAAGTGGACTCGACCCCATATATCCCAGAATCCTCCGTGGAACTATTCTTCTATTAAGTTTCCCACCAATGTTTTACATGGGGGAGAGCTTTAAGGAGTGCGAAGGTGATCTTTTCTCTGTCGGAAAAATTGTGAACAGAGAAATAACCTTCTAGCAAATTTAACCATTTGTCTATGGCTTATGCATCTATTTTTCCATACTAGAATATCAAAATTGATCTGTACCTTAAAAAGAGAGGTGTCTCCAAAGTGGCCAGTTGATGAATATGCACATGATGCTATCGGAAAGCATTGAAGGATGTGGGAAAAATTCTCCATCATTTCGTCCCTTTGTTGCGTAAGAGCTTGCTCAAGCAATAGACTGATAGGATTGTCTTCTCCGTCGTTATTCTTTTCTTCCACCATTGAGGGTTTCTTGGGTGTGCGAGAGTGATTTTCCTCAAGAGAGACAAGCTCGAGATCCAACTTGGTATACTCAGACCTCATCGGGGACATGCACTGAAAACGATCAAGAGCAGCCTTCTCTGATACCACTGATTCGAATTATTCTTGGTACGAAATGAGAGCGGAGATATAACACAGAAATATTCAGAGATATTCCAAGAGAGACAACAATATAACAAATATATAGTGGAAATATAACAAGAGTCATAGATATAAAGTAATACACGATTTCTATTAATGAAATAAATGTACAGGGACTGTAAGAGTACAGAGTGAAAGACTCGTTAAAATGGTGGCAACTTATCTCTGAGAAGAGATGTGACGGCTACTCGCATTCGCAAGAATATGATTATTACAATGAGGCTCTAAGGGACTTTTTAACATAAGTAAAATCCAAAACCCTAACCCCAGAAGATGAAAATCTAAAAGGTTTGTGGGCCCCGATGGGGGTAGTTGATACGTCAACTTCCCAGGGGCGTAACTTTTGCATACGATCTTTGTTTGGGGCAATTGATAGCTCGTTGGAAAGATATATCCGAGGAATACAACTTTTGGGTGAGAAACATCGATCTACAATCCATGTTGCTCCCCGTTTTCTCAAAAACCATCGTTTAGGGCCTCAAAACGGCTCCAGAAGTTCAGGACCCGAACAACTGCTAAAAATAGTAAATTACCAAAATTGCCAGAAAACCGTTTTGAGCCAGTTGGAGAAGGTGGATGGCCACCAATATCCACCTGGATCAAAAAATTTTGTTCTTGTTCCTCTCTCTAACTTCAATCCTTTATAACTTAGAAGTTTTTTCTAAGATTCTTCTCTCGATATTTAAGACCGCTACTCCTCCTGAGATTCTGGTAAATGAAGTTTAAATATTTCCCTACCAATCTTGCATTTTGTATCTTCTTCAAAATATTCTTTGACGCCCTCCTGACAAACTCTGTGCTCAATCTCCTGAGCATTTAAACTTTAACAAAAAAAATTTCTTATGCGCACTCCTTGCGCTCAATTTGCACACTTTATATCCCGCTATCTCTTCTGATCTTTTAAGTCGAAAAAAAATTCTTCAGGCACACTCCTTATGCTCTGCATGCACGCCTTGCATAACCTTATAGAAGATAAACAATTTAATTCATTCAACTATCCATTCATACACTATGAACATCATTCGTTCACAAACATAATAACACAATCAAAATTGTAACAGTATCACACTGTGTGTGTGGGTCAATTTTCTTTGTTCTATTCATTTAGAAGAAAACAAAATTATAGTTGGTTTCCCTTTACACTATTACAAGAAAACGTGTCTGAGGACCCAGAGCTTCCTCACTCTTCTCCCTCCAATCTAAATACTATTACATATCATTCAGGCAGTTACCTACTAAATTAATGCAACCTAATGACTAATCAGGCTAAGATCCCACACCTGTAATACATTTACAATCATGTAAGGATTTACATTCGGTGTCGTCATTTCAAAGGGTGGCCCAACTTTACAAACTATTAAATTTAATTAACGACAAAACCAAAAAAACTCCATTGCCATTAAGCTGGTTGAAGGGTCATTTCGGCTCCTTCGATGTGTTGAGGCATCGATTCTTATTCCACATCTGCTCCTTTTTTATGTGACTGTGATGCTCCTGCATCATACTCCTTTGTCCAAAATATTTATGGACTCATGTCCATGAGCTCTCACAATATTTTGTCATGCTTCAAAATATTAGGTTTAGTTACCCGACTTGAATCTTCCACTGGGTGATATTTCCATTTCACTAAGCATTTTGGATACATATTTCTTCTGGTTTTCCTTCCAACCCTCTCTTCTAAAATTTTCTCCATCTAAGGTTTTTCTATAGTAGGCATCTGTTCTTCCCACATAATTTATTCTCGATCATCCAATTCTCCCATGTCATTTCTGTTATAAGGATACAAATCTGCAACATTGAATATCGTTGATATTCCAACATTATCTGGCAACTCAATCTCATAAGCATTTGTTGTAAATTTCCTAAGGATCTTGCATGGTCCTATATTTTTCATCTTCAACTTATTATATAAGAAAGATTTATAATCCACCTTCAAGGATTTATTATTGCTTATTGGTAGTACATGAAAATCTTAAGAATCCATCTTTCATATTACAAGAGCCATTAAATGGAAAGTCTCAATGAGACCTCTGCTCCCTATGTAGAAACGAAGTGATTTTCCAGAATTGTTAGATTGTGAGATTGTATTAAATCTCCTTATGTGTTGCATTAGTTGCTTTTGAAATAATGTGAGGAATTAAATAGGGATTTCTTGAGAATTAAGACATGATTCCATCTTTCGAATTTCATAAGCTAGCAAATGGAAAACCTTGTTTGTTGAAGTAGAACAGTCTCTATAGTTCATTTGGATATTTCAGAGTGTGTGAATTATAGACTAGGGAGATTTAGTTACATAGTGATTAGGACATCAACTTTTAGATAGATTTTATATTAGATTTCAAGTTAAGGATTGTGATTAGATTTTAGATAAAATAGATTGTATATTTGAAAATGATTTAATTTCTACTGTATCCTTTTTGTCACCTAAATGATAAAAATAAGGACACTTACAAGTCTAGTTGGGTTATCTAGATAGGACAGAGATGAATGAAAGAGTTGGAAACATCAAGCATAAGAAATAAACAAACAACTAAGCTAATAAAAATAAAAGAAACTAAACTAAAGTGCATAAGGGAAATAGAACAAAAAAATAAACAACATTCATGCTACCAATGGATAAGTTGTATTAGTGGGAAACACCAAAGAGAAAGGGAGACTTATGGGTCCCCTCTTCCTCCAAAGGAGGACTCTTGAACCCCCAATGGTTGATCTCTTGTTACAAATAACAAACTAGACGGAAATGGTGAAGAAATCCAAAGCTCATTCACTCAAGAGGTGATGTCAATGTCTAAATGAGATGATATTTGTATGCTCTAATGAAGAAATAGGTTCCTCCATGAGAATATAGGCATCATAACAATACAAATGAATTCTTTGAAATATAGTGCACCCATGTCCTCTTTTTATAGAAAATCTTTGAGGAATTATTCATCCAGTCTTTAGTGTGAACAAGAGGCTCGTTAGGGAACCCTTAGGTCTTTGAAAAACCCCCCACTCGGATTCAGCTTGGATTTGGGTGTCAAATCAACTTGGGATATGAACCAGAAGTGGGTGGAAGGCTAACCAAAATCATAAATGCACCATTCTGAGGTATGTGTGGCTTTTTGCATCCACAGTCGCGCATCGGCGCTTTTCCGACATTTTCGACTAGCGCACGTGCACACGCTTCCTTTGTATTCTTGGTGCATGCTAATTTTATAACCCGTTGTATAGTTTTGTGCCCTTTGGAAATGAATTTCTTGGGCCATGGATGAAATAATGGTTGTTTGGAGATGTTGGATTCCTATAACCATTTGCGAGCAAAATTCCAGTGATAACAGATGCCCCCTGATGTATAAGGTTAGGAGCATATGTATAGTTGAAATACATCAATGTTTCTTCTACTAAGAGTACCTTTGTAAGAAAGAGTGTTGAGGGGAATTGCAAGAGAGACCCACTGGAGGGAGAGGGGAACCTGTAAGACCCAAACCTTTCGCAAGGTGTGGAAAAATAAAAGTATGTACAAACGAGGTGGGCATGCCCCATGCTCATTTCATGTAACTCAAAATGTGTTAGACAGTAATTGAAGTTGTATGTTGACGTAGATAAATGCAGTGCCCTCCGGGGTGGTTTGATAATGGCAGAGGAAAATTATAATGGTGAACAAACTCTGAAAAGAGGTGACGACACCTATAAGAAGTGTCTATGATATGCATGCATTGATAGCCTATCAAATTTCAGGGGTGTTCGACGAAGATAAAACAACTGCAAATAGTCACAAAGTAAGACCCACCGTAGCATGAGATGTTGTTGAAGTCTAATGCTATGGGGGTTAATGACAACCGAGAGTAATGATGGTTCTCTCTATGTCGTCCGAGACTCCTCATTGTAAAGGTAATGAGATTCAAGACATTGTCTCCATTCTAGAAACTGTGTTGATGTCGACGGAAAAGGAGATGTGACTCCAACAAGCAAAGGGATTCATGAAATCCATTGGATGAGATCAAGAACTAAGGAGGGACATGGACGAAGTCAAGATGAGGGGAAACTCAAGACCTCCCTTGGTTGGGGATATATGTGAAGGATGAGTGGAAGCAACCATGAAATTGGGTCTAGTGTCAGGGGGACGACTAGATGTAGGTTAAAGTGTTCCAGAGGTGTGACAAAGTGGACAAACTCAGAGATCGAGGGTACATGGACTATGGGATCCTCGGGGTTTTATGAATGATTTCAATAAGGGTAGAAGGTAAGGAATTCCCCAAGCAAGGGTGACATGGGTTGCTTTGCCAAGAAAAGAAGGTCACCAAAGGTGACGAAAAAAAACTATGTAAATGATGGAAACAAAGGCTTTGTACAATTACCAAATGAATAAAGAATAAGTTGGGAGAAGTGTGCAGATACTAAAATGGGTGCCCCAGTGTAAGATGGATTGTCCAGGGAGGGCTCAAGTAGCTTGGAAAATAGGTGGAGAGTGGGGGGGCCCATAGGTGGGTTTTTGTATTAGGTAAATGAATCAATGACAATATGCATATGGGAAAACTGATGGTGGATGAGATGGAGAGTTAATGATACTATGGAGGTGCAGTCAATTGTTAGCCGTAATGAGATTACCCGAGAGTCCATTGTGGGGAAGCGAGAAAAATGAAGAGAAGGAGCATGCAGTTGATTCTCGAGAATGCAAATACTAGTAGGACTCCCAACCCTAGGGGGTAAAAAAAACATGAGTGTCAAAGTTCTAGAGGGGACTACGATGGGGACAAATCATGTGGGAGAGAGTGCTACCAGTTGACAGTACTGAAATGCAGTGGAGGTGTGAGTACTATAGAGACGGATGGGGGAACCCTAGAGGTAGATATCGGGGGGTGTGCCTGGGAGATGCAATTGATATTCAGAGGGAATGATTACATGCCAGTATCGAACATATACCTAAAAGGGTCACACTCGTGGGTGATGACCAAATACCTGCACACATAAAAAATAAATACCCGCCATGAACGATATCTGAAAGTAAAGAACATATAACAGTTATTTGATAACTTTGAACATGAGAATGTGTACCTGGGCATGATGCTAGAAAAAGGCTCCTCGGGGGCCAAGGATGGATGGTAGCCCAGGGAATGTGACTGTGTAGGTGGCAAGATCCTGATCCCGTGTCTGAAGACTGATCAGAAAACGGACGCTCGAAGCTCCCGAAAATGAGTATGGAAGTTTGGTAAAAGGGACTATATATAGTTGTAGGGCCCATATTTCCATCTCATTTGTACCTGCTTCCATAGTGGATTGACAAGAGGTTTGAGGAGATATTTGTATATTCTGGGAGATTGAGCTAGCCGATCAAGGATTAGCGAGTGTCGGGTTAGTGGTCATAGCCTCTTGCATAATAGTAGGATTTTCTTTTTGGGCAAGGTTGTATGGATGGCCATACAGAAGGATTATGTGAGGGTGCCCCCCCCAGTGTGCGGGCGATCGAATGATCCATGCGCATGAGTGCATGGATGTAATTGAGACAACCAAGCATGGGGGTGCCTGAGTGGGGAAAGCAGGCATGCATCTGATGCACACATGTTCAAAGCACAACTGCACATTCATGCACAACTGTGTTCCTGATAGTTGCACATGTGTGCACAACTGTGTAGCGAACATGCGCATCTGTGTGTGTGACAGGGGCACCTGCGTGCGCCCCTATATCGTCCACAGTTGCACATGCATGCACAACTGTGGAGTGAATAGGCACGCATATGTGCATGCCTGTGCGGAAAATAGTCATGCCCTTGAGGCAAAGCTGAGGGGTGTAAAGACTTTTCTTTTTTGGAGATTTTGGTGTTTTATGGGTTGTGATGTCTGATCAGGTACTGTTGATGTGGATGCAGGTGATCAGTTGAGGATGTCAGTCCACTGGAGGGAGAGAGACTGGGCGCATCTGAGAGAGGTGGTTAGAGATGAGGAGCCCGATGTGCGGGAGACTTTGGCAGCTTGTGGGCTGCTAAAGTTCTTTGACTATTCATTTTTGTGGGCGCAAGAGTATCTGTTATAGTTCTTGATCTTGATGTGGAGCACTGATCAACAATGTTTCATTGTAAGGGGAGACCAGCTCACATTCTTTGCGACAGAGGATGTATATTTTTTGACTGGGCTCCCTTTTTGGGGAAGTCCTTTACCTGTTGAGCCTGTCTTGTCGGGGGATGGAAAGTTGGTGGGATTGACGCAAACATATTGTACAAGGGAGGAATTTATGTTTGGCTCAGTGGTGAGGATTGGGGCGATGGATGCCCTTGTGCAACGTTGCATTGCAGCGATGATTGTGAAGTTTTATGGGTCCCTTGCTACTTAATGGATTAGTGGTGGTTAGTTGAGGATCATGTAGATGGCCCTACATGGAGAGAATTTTTCCGCGGTCTTGAGGCTACATACCAAGATGATCGGGAAGATTAACTGGTGTCGGGCTACTGACTTTGGTGATTTTGCGTTTGGTTCTATCTTGGTGGCCTGGTTTTTGGAGAGGGTGATTATGTTGCGCCATAGAGTGTTGTTGGATGTGCCAGGGGAGCAAGAGTCGTGGTTGATGCAGTGGGAAATAGTCTTGGTGTGTCATGGCAGTGGGGAGGGTGGCCATTAATTTATGGCTGAGTTAGCATGTGTGTGGAATCAGATGCCATAGAACATCCTCCGATATCCATATGGTGGGATGGACTATCGTCGGGATCCCGACATTGTACTACCTCCTGGAGAGGTTTGGGACCACAAAGCTATGTTGATGTATTTGATGATTTGATTTTTGAGATAGTATCGCATATGTATTATGTATTGATGGATGTTGATATTATCATTTGTTGATTGTATGTGCATATGTGGGGCCCTGAGGCCAGGATATGGAGCTGGTTAGAGCGCCAACTCATGAGGGGCCAGTGAGGCCACTGTAGGAGGACCCCTGGGTAGGCGAGAGGCACCAGAGGGAGGAGGCAGGTGCTAGGCTCGTGGATGTAGATAGAGATGGTAGGAGATAACATTATGATGACCCTGGTGCAGGACCTTCACATGCACCTCCTACCAAGGCCAGCAGGGTATTTGAGGACTTTCGTCGCTGATTGGAGGCAGTTTTACAGGGAGTACCTGAGGGTATGTGGACCCAGATTTAGGATGAGGGGGTCTTGGAGCAGTGTGTGGGTCTTTAGGTGGAGTTGCGGACCTTGATCCATCGAGCAAAGGTAGCGACAATAGTGATGACAGGGCAATTGCCTCCTACACCAAGTGGAACCCCAGCTGGTGGGGCCCCTCCTCCTCATAGAGGACCTAGTGAAGGTTCTCTAGCGGCAACATGAGTGCTTGATGTTTGCATTTTTGTATTTTATAGAGGCTTGCGAGCCCATTTTGTATATGGTGTTGTGACACCAATTTTGTACTTATAGGGGCAAGGTGGTTCACCTACCTACGGATATTGTACATGTTGTACTATTTTTTGTAAACATTGATGGCACATTGACCGATATATATATATATATATATATATATATATATATATATATATATATATATATATATATATATATATATATATATATGGATATACATTTTTGGATCCTAGTGATGTTGACATGTGTTGATGTTTTTGTTATGTTGTTTATAATGTCTAATTTATATGTTGTGATAGACTTTTGATGGGTTATGTATGTGTAATGGTAGCTTGATGTGATAAATGCCAATCTAACACAAGTTTAGCCATATTATCTGCTATTTGATTTCATTGTCTTGGGATATGTGTAAATGTGATTGAATCAAAATATCAAGATAAAAGTCTAACTTGCAGGTATTTACAGAAGAGGCAAGGATCGTGGACATGATACACATTGTTGAGTTGGAGGACAATGAGTTGGGAATCTAGTAAGATGCTAAGCTGACGAATATGGCGGTGATTGGCCTCGGTAAGGAGGCCAATGATGGTTGTGTATTTTGCTTGGTTGTTGGTTGTTGAGCCCAAACATATGCCGCTAGAGTGGAGCAGTTCATGTGAGGGGGTATAGAGGGCCCAAGCGGCCGAAGTGAGATTCTACGTCCAATGACTAGCCACGTCGGCATAACCGATGTGGTAAGCCGATGGAGGAGGAATCTGTCAATAACACAAACGGTAGATTAGATGCAAGGCATGGAGGGAAAAGAATATTAAAAACTCTACAAAAAGTGTACAAAAATAAAAAGCCTGGTGTAGAATGGCTACGCTAAGGAATAAAATTTCTTTAAGTACAACCTGTTGAAGGACTCTTTGAGTGGGTGGCCTTCAAAAGAGGCCAGGATGTATGGGCCTTTAGTGACACCATGTTGGATTATGTAAGGTCCATGCCATAATGACTCAAATTTTCCATGGCCGAGGGTATCATGAGAGATATCATAAGCAAGGGTGAGGTCGCCTTCGTTGAATTGTTGGCCCTTGACCAAGTTTTGGGATATCCTTGGTCAAGTTGACCTATTTTGGGACTTTGACAACCTGTTGAAGGTGGAGCGCAAGATGAAGTAGAGATCACATGATCTCAATCCCTTTTTGGGTCCTTTTTGGGATTTGGGAATATGTAACGAGTATGGGAATGTTTGTCCATGGGTTTACCCATGCTTAGGCCTATTTTGTAATATATAAATAGATGTCTAGGGGATGTAAGGGAAGAAAAGAATAAGAGGCATCTATGTGATGTTGTGCTAAGTGCAAGTGTGGTTTGTAAATGCTTTGTGCATATTGTGAGAGACTAGCAGAGCTAGGTGCAAGTGGTTGTAACAAACTGTGAAGGGCTTTGTGTTGTAACGCAAGGAAGAAGGATCTAGCAAGATGTGCAGATCTTCTATCCTATGCAGAGTAAGGTTTTGAGGCTCTGTTCATGTAACATATTGAAGAAGCTAATAAAGAAGAAGAGTTGGTGGACGTAGCCCTAGGGTGGGGTTGAACCACGTACATGTTATGTTTCTCTGCTTTGTGCGATGTGTTGATGTATTTACGTGTTATAGATATTTTTATGATTTGTGCTTATGATGAATCTGGATGCTATATCTGACATGGGTGAATGTGCTTAGTTCTTGAATCTTCTAGATCTGATCCATTTATGCTAAGTGGTTAAATACATTAGATCAGGGTGAATGATGCGATGCTCTACTTTCTCTGCGGAGTAAATATTGGTTAAATAATGATGAACTAACGGTGTTAAGTTCTCTATCAAGTATTATAATCACATATCTGTGTCCCGGCTAAGGTTACAGACACATGAGTCTTGCAACCACCCCTGCCTCTACCTCGGGTGACACTTCATATACTTCGCAGGTGTTGTCAAAAGGGCAGGTAGTTAGGGTTTTGTTGGTGTGTTGTTGTAGCGTTGAACCCTAGGTCTGCCCCTGTGCCAAAAAATGGTTTTGTTGCTGGGACCTGAAACTGTGATTGCTAGGAACTGAGGAAGAAAAAGCTTTGTGTAGAGATCCGACCTGAAATTGTGAAAGCTCTATGCGTAGATCTGTTGCTCTAGGACGCAGTACTCTACTTAGTTTGACAATCTTTGTGCTAAGGAAAAGAACTCTGATCTGAAGAAAAGAGGTAAGATCCGAAATATTTGTGCTCTGCGAAAGGTAAAAGTGAGAATTTTTTATTAAAAGAGGTAAGATCTGAAAACTCCATGCTCTAATAAAGGTAAGAATATTGAAAATTTCTAGATCTGAAATCTTTATTGTTTGTATAAGTAAGATAAGTGGAAATTTTTGTTTCAACAGTATGGATCTAGGTATGTTTGATAGACTCTATCCTAGCTTTAAAACTAGGGTATTAATATATTAAAGAAGATTTGATATGAGTAGATCTGATAAGAATGGTGAAAAATATGTTATACCTATGCATAGAAATAATGTTTGGACTAATAAGTGTATGCAGGATCCTAGAAATAAATGTTTGTAGGTTATCTACCATGATCCTAGCGCATAGTACAGGAAAGGTTGGGTATCATTTGAAAGAAAGAGAGGATTAACCCTCTATTACAGTTGTCGAAGACCGGGACATCTTGCTAAGGAATTCCTTGGGAGAAGACCTAGTTGTCTTTGTTGCAAAGCTATGGACCATGAAGTGTTGGATTTCCCTACAATGATTGCTAAAGTTGAAAAAATGAATATGAATCAAGAAAACCCTAAGGCAGATCCAAAAACTAAGATTATGGCAGAATCCTAGAAAGAATCAGAGAAAGTATTGTTATAGATGAAAGAAACCTTGAATGACCATCGACATGTCAGATTATCAGAGATCTTCAAAGAAAAAGAATGCATTGGAGAAAGAATAAGAGACTTCGACATTGACTATGTTTTGGATGAGGAAGCACAAGTGAATGTTATGATAGAAAGAACTTGGGAACTTTTAGGAAAGCCTGCTATGATTCCTTCACTAGGAGGAATAGGATTATTCAGAGGAAAACTGATAACCCTATGTGGGAAGCTCGCTCAGATACCTATGAATGCCGATGGAACTTTGAAAGAAGAATATTTTGAGATAATTAAATTTATCAAGGACAACACTCCATGTACCGTGTTACTAGGAAAACCTTGGATTGAAAGAGATCAAGCAAGAAGGAAGGAAGAAGAAGAAGTTTTAGAGTAGAAGAAGCAAGAGTTATAAGATTTTATAACTAGAAGGATCACACACTTTATTGAAGAACAGGAGAACATATCACATCTATTTAACAACAACAACATAGATATCTAAGTTGTAAGAACACTAGAGGACCCACAGAAGAATGAAATACCTATCCCAGATAAAGAAGAAGTATTACCCGTGAATCCTAGGAAAGAATCTCTATAGCGCGAAGTCACTATGTTAAAAGAACATAAGAATCAGAATGGAAAAAGGAATACCGAGACAAAGATCACTGGGAAGAAGGCTAGAAAACTAAGTAAGAAGAGATCTAAGATCGACAAGTTGCATAAGTTTCTAGAGGGAACCTCGCAGAAGGAAGATTTGCAAAATTGGAGCTTCACTGGGATATCTGAGCAACGACAATTGGCACTTCACCATTAAGAAGCAATATTGTCATTGGGGACATTATAACCATTAGACCAACACTACGAATGGGTAAAAAGGAATTTATGGTCATATAGTTTGCCCTCCGACCGTTGGGACTGCGCCATAACAGACAAAAAAGAGTTAATGAAGGATTCTAACCCATTGCAAGAGATCCGTTGTTGAGTTACCTATTTATTCCATCGCACCATGCACCGAGAACACTTTTTCCAACCGAGAGTTTGAGCCCACAGACTAAGATGTTTTTTCACAGTGATCATCACGCTCTTTCTCTGTATCCCATTAATGTGTCTAAGTTAACCTCCAAACCTAAGATTGTTAACCCCAAGCGTGTATGTCAAATGAGTTGAGCGCTGCAGAGAAATATGTTGAAGAAGTTCTGATCAACCGCATGACTGAAAGAGTCATGTCAATGTCTATAGGTGTATAAGCATCAATGATGAGAGGACTTCCATCCTCTCAGTCAACTGCTTGCAGAACTGGACCATCCCGACCATCAGATTAAAAGAGAACCAAGCATAGGGATGATCTAGAGAATGCCAAATTGATCCTAACCATATTACCCGCCTATATACCACCTCTGAGCGGTGCAGTAAATCAAGACAGCATACCCATAGATTTTGAATATACCTTGGTTATGGCATACCTCCCGAAGGGGATACACGCAATTTGAGAATACCAAGATAAGATTGCAGCATTGAAGTTTAGCAACTTCAACCTCAAAGATTGCAAATTCTATAACATGCTCACCCCACATAAGTACCTGACCAGAACTAAGGGGAATAATTTGAAGATAATCCCCCAGTCATGGACTATGAACCTCGCGTAGTCCACCCTGCTGAATGTCATGAAGGTTCCCCACTTTGGTAGACACCAGGAAGTCAATGTCTGTGTCAAGCTGCTTCTTTCTTGCTACCATGGAGGCTATTTTGGCTAAACCATTGTGTAATAGTTGATTTGACGTTGATCAATTGGATCACAGGGTTGAGTATGCAAGGACCTGATGCAAAAGAGTTTTACCCTGGAAAAGACATGGATCACACTCTAGCATAGCATATCATGGACACTTATGGTGATGTCGAGAAGGGAATGTGAGGCTACAAGGTAGCTTCTATCTAGAGTGGTGCAATGTGCCTCACCTATCATTTGATTGCAAGGAAATTAGTACAAAAGAACCGACCTACCCAAGTCACCGGTCTTGTAGTCAACCTCACAGGGAAGTGCGCGGAAGGCCTTCATATGAACTGGGTGAAGTACCTGGTGAACCAATTGGAACTTGACTGCAGAGAAGTACATGATCAAGGATATGAATTTCATTTCAGTTGGTTCTTGATCCTTATAGCTTTTATTCCCTGGGAGATGACGGAAGGTGCCACCTTCCTGGACATCGAGCCATTTGAACCGCTGGCCGTGAAGTTCAATACACTATGGTAGTCAAACGATATGAATAAACAGTGGCATTCAAATGTTGTTTTTCATACCTACTACAATCAGTTGAAGATATCCATACAGTCTGAGCCTCGCATGACTCTGAAAACTCTACATCGGTTGAGGCCTTTGATGAAGTTCAGCATAGATCGACATTTTATTTACATCACAGTGCGTGTCGATGAACACAAGAAACAAATTAAATCCTATTATAAGTTGACGGAGGAGGACTTGGAAGAGATCACTAAGGGATGGTTGGCAGACCTCCTTATTTCAACAGACCCTGCAGAAATATCCAACATTGATAGCCTAGAAACTAGGCAGGATACATCTGGAACTAGAAGGACGAAGAAGACTGAAGAGGTCCAAGGATTAGACAGTGCATCCATGAAGATTGCTTCCATATCACCAGAGAAAGGAGGTGATGGAGAAGAGTTAGATGACAAATAATTCGAACAGAAGCAAGGAGATGAGGTTGATTCCCTAAAGAAGAGGAAAGGTTCACCTATGAAACCTTCCTCCCAGAAGAAATCGAAGGCCACCATGACCAAGATGCAGATTGTCCTCACCTCCGATGACCTTGACTTCCTCATAGAATCCCTGCAAGATGCTTCACTAGAAATAGTAGAGAAACAAGAAGCAAAGCAAGAGGAGATGTATGATTGAATTGAGGCTGAACTCTGACAGGTACAGCAGGCCCTACAATCCATCCACATAGTCTCCACTGCATCAGGTGAACCAGAATTGGGAGATGAGCCAACCCAATTCCACCACCTAGTTGATACAGTCAAATCTCTCCTTCGACGAGCACAGGAAGAAATAGAGCAAGCCACCCAAGCTTTGACACAAGTACAAGGAGTACTCGTAGAGCAACACAGTGTTGTAGAACAGGAAAATCTTTCTCCCCAAGTGAAGTTTGACGAAGAAAAAGCACAACTACAGCAAGAAAAGGAACAATTGCTCGTGAAGAAACTCGAAGTTAAAGAAGTGGTCAAAAGATCACTTCCCTATGTGATAGTCTTAGAAATCAAGGAAGAAAATCGAGTTACACAGAAGGTGAAGCAGCTCACAGAATCCATCCAACATTTACAACAACGCATAGCAGATTTGGAGCTACGCATTGTACCTGAGACCCCACAAGATGTAAGAGACCAAAGATAAGAAACCAACTACAGTGAAGTTGAAAGGATAAAGGATATTACACTAGAATATAAGAAACTCACTGATTGTAGTGCCCAGACCTATGAACAACTCACAAAGAACCTGGAACTAAAGGCACTGGAGTCGCAGCTCCAAGAGGTGAAGTATCAAGCCGAAAAGATACAAGCGCAGTTGAATCCCCTGTCAACTGTGGAAAGAATGAAGCAATCCCAAGAGCAGTGGACCGACCAACAACAAATCCACACTATCTAGAGAAGAGTTATGGAGGTAACTCAAAAAATTCAACCTATACAAGAAAAGGCTTACCAATTTTTTACAGAGGTAGAAGGCCAAGGAGCAGAGCTAGAGAAGGTTGTCACCACAGTTGAATAACATCTAGAGGGACCTATGAATGATGCAATCATCCAAGAGTTCGATGAACAGGAGGCCATAGCACAACAATAAGTTGAAGCATATTGAGCCAAGCTGGAGGTGTTCAAAGTAGAACTAGTTAGACCAGAGTGACTCAGGATGAGTTAGAGGTGAATGTTGGGGGCCTGTTGGCCCTTGACCAATTTTTGGGAGATCCTTGGTCAAGTTGACCTATTTTGGGACTTCGACAACCTATCAAAGGTGGAGCACAAGAATAAGAAGAGATCATGTGATCTCGACCCCTTTTTGGGTCCTTTTTGGGATTTGGGAATATGTGATGGGTATGGAAATGTCGGTCCATCGGTTTACCCATGCTTAGGCCTGTTTTGTAATATATAAATAGATTTATTTGCGATGTAAGGGAATAAAATAAGAAGAGGCATCTATGTGATGTTTTTCTAAGTGCAAGTGTGGTTTGTAAATGCTTTGTGCATACTGTTAGAGACTTGTAGAGCTAGGTGCAAGTGGTTGTAACAAACTGTGAAGGGTTTTGTGTTGTAACGCAAGGAAGAAGGATCTAGTGAGCTGCATAGATCTTATGTCCTATGTGGAGTAAGGTTTTGAGGCTTTGTGCATGTAACCTATTGAAGAAGCTAATAAAGAAAAAGAGTTGGTGGATGTAGGCCCAGGGAGAATGTGAACTAAATATATGTTGTGTTTCTATACTTTGTGCAATGTGTTGATGTATTGCTAAGTGCTTGATATAGATAGATAGATAGATAGATATGTTTATGCTTTGTGCTTATGATGAATCTCGATGCTAGATCTGACATAGGTGAATGTGCTTAGTTCTTGAATCTACTAGATCTGATCCATTCATGCTAAGTGCTTAAATACATTAGATCAAGGTGAATGCTGCGATGCTCTGTTTTCTCTGTGGAGTAGATATTGGTTAAATAATGATGAACTAATGGTGCTAAGTTCTCTATCAAGTATTATAATCATAGATATGTGTCCCAGCTAATGTTGCAAACACCTAGGTACTGCAACCACCCCTGCATCTACCTTCGATGAGACTTCATCTTCTTCGCAAGTGTTTCCAAAAGGGTCGGTAGTTAGGGTTTTGTTGGTGTGTTGTTGTAGTGTTGAAACCTAGGTCTTCCCCTGTGCCAACATGAATTATTGGAGGTTGACATGGCGATCAAAGGTGGACTTCGACTATTTTTTGGCTGCCTCATTGTTTTGTAATGAAGATCGATGGTATTCATCCAACAACTCTAAGTTCAGTAAACATTGCTCCATTGGAGCAGTGTCGGGTAATAGCTCAATAGCGGTGCGTAAGGTGGGGATTTCACACTCTATGGGGAGAGTGGCCTCAATCCCATGGGCAAGATGAAATGGTGTGAAACTAGTGGCAGTTTTAACTGCCGTGCGATAAGTCGATAGTGTGGAAAACAACATATGGTGCCAATTGGTCTTATGTTTGTTAACTGTGGGCTGCAACATGGTTTTGAGGACCTTGTTGACTACCTCTACCTATCCTTTGGAATCAGGGTAGTATGGGGAGGAAAATGTGTGGGAGAATCCTATCATGGAGGAGAGTTCAACGAAAATCTCATTCTTGAAGTATTTCCCGTGATCACAGACTAGCTGTAGTGGAACTCCAAAGTGGGAGATGACATGGTTAAAGAAAAAATGCATTGCAGTGTCAGTAGTGTTGTTGAAGGTGGTCATGGCTTCACCCCACTTGGTAAAGCAATCGACTGCCAGGATGATTTATTTGTGTCCATTTCTAGATGGAGGGTTGGAAGTCATGAAGTCTATGCCCCATTTGTAAAAAGGGCCAACAGTAATGCTTGGGTGGAGAAGAGAGGGTGGTGATCTCACTTTGTTGGCATATAGCTGACATTTGTCACATCGCTTCACAGCGTGGATGCAATCGTGAAACAATGTGGGCCAAAAGTAGCCTGCTCAAATGATTTTCTGGGTGGTGGACATCCCTGAGAGGTGGCCACTGTGCCAACCATTCACGACTCTATCGACTTCATCGATAGTCAAACATCAACGAAGTATGGGGTCGACCCCTCGTCGATATAATATATCACCGATAAGGAGGTAGCGAGGGGCCTCGTGGGGAATATGTGGACGATCGTCCTGGGAGAGGTGGTTTCCAAACTTCTACGTTCAGAGATAGACGAGGATATTTCCGTACTAGGGGTAATCCGAGGGGATGAAAAAGAGATGTTCGTGGGGAAATTCGATATTGACAGGAGAGCTAGTAGTATCAGAAGGAAATGTCATAATGAGTTCGACAAGGATGAGGGATTTCTTTCTCTTGGGTGTTGAAAATTCAAGGTCGTACTCTTGGAGGATGATGATCCATAGGGAAAATTTTCCATTAATTTTCTCAGCGACTGAGAAATTATTGCATGGGGTTGGAATCTGCTAAGACCTTGGTAGTTCGAAATAGGATGTAATGGCGCAGTTTCTAGACTGCGAGGACAACTGCAAGGGAGAGTTTCTCTTTATGATTGTATCTCAAGGGTGGCCCTGAAATATTTTTACTAATAAAGTAAATTACATGCTCATGGTCATCATCCCCTAATTGGATGAGAACTCCTACTAAGAAGACGGTTGAGGCCGATAAGTAGAGGATATAGTCGTGGTCATAGTCGGGTGGACTAATCAATGGGGCATTGGAGAGGGCCACTTTGAGATCATCAAAATTGGTTTGGGAATGTTCATCCCATTGGAATGGGATATCATTACGTAAGAGGCGAAGGAAACCGTGTGCACGAGTGGCATAATCGTGGACAAAGTAGCATAAAACATTAGCTTTGGCTTGTAAGCTTTGCAGCTGGCATAAATTTCGAGGGGGGGGAATTTCTGTCATGGATTGGACCTTGAGGGGGTCCACAGTGATCCCATGTTGGGAGATCATGAACCCAAGGAGACGTCCAGTGGTGACGCAAAATACGTACTTGAGAGGGTTTAAGCGGATATTGTACTGACGACACCTATGAAAGACGATGCGTAAGTCATCAAGATGTTGAGTGCATTTCTTGGATTGAGCGGTGAGATCGTCCAACTATGCAAGGATGATTTGATCTAGATCATGAAAAATGTATTTCATGGCACGTTGAAAAGTGGAACCTGTGTTCTTGAGGCCAAAAGGCATGACACGATACACAAAAGTACCCCATGGGGTAGTGAATGTGGTTTTGTATTTATTAGTTGGGTGAATATAAATTTGGTTGTATCCAGAGAAACCGTCCACGAAAGAAAAACCTCGTGGATGGCACAATCATCGATAATTTGGTCGATAAAGGGCATTGGAAAATTGTCTTTGGGACAGGCGTGATTGAGATCGTGAAATTCCATACAGACGCGGATAGTTCCTTGCTTTTTGTTAACATGGACGAGGTTGGAGACCCATGATGTATATGCAATGGGGTATATGAACCTTGTAGCACTTAATTTTTCAATCTCGTCTTGGATGGATGCCACTTTGGATGGGTGTAATGGACATTTCTTTTGTCATATAGGGGTAATATCAAGCCATGTGTCTATACGATGTTCAACAATAAAGGGATCGAGGCCAGGAATCTCTATATATGACTAGGAAAAAATGTGCTGGTATTCTTGGAAGAGAGCTTTGTAAGCTATGATTTCTTTAGGAGAGAATGCAACGTCGATGGTGATTTCCTCTATGATTCCAGGTTTGATGGAAATATCAATTTTGACGATGGGGGAAATGTTGGCCATGTTTCCTTCTTCAAAACTATCAGGGGCAGGGATAGGGTTATTGAACCAATCTAAATGCCGTAAGGGCAGAAAATATTTGGTTTTGATTGTGTATATGGGGTTTTTATCGGGAGGCGCAAAGACTTCCTATGAAATAAAAAGTGTTATGTGATGGAGTGGATCTCATGGGAAATCAGGGGTAGTTAATTACTCGAGGATGTCTTTGTCGTAGTGGAACTGTCGAGAATATAGGGGATCCATTGGAGTAACATTGGTGAGTATCACCATGTGGTTGTCTTCTGGTGGTAAAGAAGTAGGGGGAATACTGCAAGGGGGTTGCGATGGTTCGCTCGACATAAACCAAATATCGAGATATTATGGTTTGAAAATGGTAGTCGGGCATAAAATTCCTATCGGGAAATGAACTGGAGAATTGGGGGCATTTGGGGGAAAATCCTCTTCTAGGATATCTATCAACCATGGAGGAGTGGGAAGTGCCTCAGGCTTGGTAGAGAAGACATAAACCATATCTGGAGAGGGAGTAGAGGGGACTACTGGTGTCACCAGAGGTGGGGTGATGGGAGGATTGGGAATAAGGTCTAGTTGACGATGCCTATATTCAATAATCATGGGACACTGGTAGGTGAAATGATCTAGTGATACACAGAGAGAACAAGGACATATCATCCATTTGTTGACTGAGGTTGTGACATAGTGGATGTTAGTGACATGTTTTTGAGATGATGCGGATGGAAGGGGTTCTTGTTGAAAGCTCTAGTGTACTGTAGCTAGCTTCTGTCGAAAGTGGGGTAGCGCAGGGCAATGGTGGGTGTAATGGCCATATTTTGAACAGATGGCACATGTGAATTTGGTGCGTAGTCCTTTTCCTCCTGTGGTAGGGGATGCAGTGATAGTACTAGGTGAACTAGATGAAGTGACGAGTGATGTCATTGCTCGAGGGAGTTGAATTAAATTGCACAGATCGGGGAGAGATGGGAATTTATTGGTGGGGTCTCTGTCTTTCTCGCATAGTGCACAAGGAGGTTGAACTCATGGGAGAAGTGGAGCAGTGGGCTCTTTCTTCTTCCTTTTTCCCCCGGCTATAGTAGTGGCGATAGCGAGTGGGGGTGAGGGTGGTGTGGTTGGTGTAATTATTGGAATCTACATCTGGATTCCTTTGATTTAGGGAGGGACGGATGGTTGAGGGAAAATCACAGGTGGATGTATATACCATACTGGAATTTCCAGCACCATATTGGGAAGGGTAAGCATTGTGGCAACCTAGAAATATTGTACTCATGGTGGGGGGTAAAAGAAGGTGATTTAAATAATGTCTTGGGGGATTATCTCCCAAATCAGGATGTGGCCCTGGGGGAGGTTGAAATCTAGAATAGGGGGAGCTGAAGAGTTCTCAAGGGGTTCCTAAGGAAGGATATCTACAACAAGTGGGACGTCGGATAGTAAGGAAGCCTCTGTGGGAGGAAGGGTGTCTCCAGTTTTTGTTCCATTGGATGAGATGACACATACTTGTGCTAAGGGATGTATGAGTAGAGGTGCTCCATGGTATGTTCCTAGAAAATATGGTTCCTTGAAATTTATGGGACCCATCTCGATGAGTGGGTACGCATCAAGATTAGTGTCGACAAAGGGTAGGATGTTATCGATGTTGGAGGAAAGTTTGGGCTCGTAATGTGACACTTGGTCGATGGTGACGATATTCCCATTGTGGGGGAACATCATTGTGAAAAACACATAAGAGACCGCAGCCTTCATAGTGTACATATAGCTACGTCTGAACAAGATGTTGTAATCTAGCGAAGCATCTGTAACTTCAATGTTAATGAGGATAGTCTTTCCCCCAAGTTCAATGGGAACAATTTGACATAGCCCTTCAAGAGAGGATGGTCGACCATCATAAGCTCTATGAGTAATGGTGGATGGTATGATCTCGGGGGAGCCAATTTTCTACCATACAATTTTGGCCATGATGCATGTGGATGCACCTTCATCAATGATGCAGTGATGAACTATGATGTTTTGGATTTTAACCGGCATTTGGAAAGAAATCAGAGTGGGGAGACGGGGTTCCCCACTATCAAGATCAAAGGTTATGAGCCAAGTGTTAGTAGGGTCAACTGTCCTCAGGGAAGAAAGTAATGATTTTCGTTGAGTAGGATAGGTTTGAAGGACTTCTAAAACTGACATGGCAATAGGAGATTGTGCCAAGTCATCGACCAAACTATAATTATGTGCTTCCCTAGCCCGAGGGTTGTGGACATTCCGTCGTAATGGGATGCAAGGAATATGAAGGGGTGTTTCAGTATTAGGGAAAGAAATCATCAAAGGTGGTCCATTTGTGACTGGGGTTGCTTCTGAGGTAGTGGGAGCAGAGTCAGAGGGTGAGATGTATTGATGAATGTGCATTTGTATAAGAACTTCTCCCTTTCTAGTGAGGAGGATAGTGCGATCTGTAGGAGTGTCGGGGTTTGGATACTATCCCATCTGTGGTGGCACAGGATGCATCTCCTGTTGGGTGTTCATCACCCCTTGCTGTGGAATGGGGTTTTGTAACATGGATAGGGGTGGTTGTTTCACATATTGTTGAGGGGCCTATGGTGGGGAAGGCAGTGCTGGGGGATGTGGTCCATTGCCAGAGTCTTTCATCCATTTAAAGTCAATGATTTGAGAGCAATGGTGAGTATAATGGCCATACTCACCGCAAAGGGCACAAGGGAAGTTTGTACAAATATTTTTGTTATTATTCGCTTGGCATTTGTTGTTATTTCCCCCTTGGGGGTTCTATATCCCCTGATTCTAGTTTTCCCTGACATGTTGGTTCTGTTCTAGGTGATTCCCTCCTGGTCTTGGGTTATTATTGTTTCGGTTTTTTCCTTTGTTTTTGGAATTATTCGACTGATGGGTCAGATTTTCCGTATTCAGTTGTTCAAATTTTTGATATTGCTAAATGGGAGAGGGTTGAACAAAGTTAACCCCAGTGTGTGGGTGTCCTTATGGTGGAGCCATGGGCTGTGAAGGGATAGGAAATGGAAAGTACACATTATTTGGTGGCAATGATCCATAGGGTACATAGGAAGTCATAGCGCTTTCACTAGTGCTTAGGGTGTAAACTAAGGTAGAGGGGCTACCAGAACTTGGTTGGATAGTTCGGTGTATTGTGGGTATCGACGGTTTTCTACTTATGGGTGGAGGAGGGGCAACAGGGTATGGTTGTTGATAAGGGGGAGGAGGATAATAAGGAGGTCCTCCATATACCGACAGATATTGAGGTGTTACATACATAGGTGGTTGTGGGGGGTGTGGATTATGGTGTGTTGTGGTACCAATCAATCCATCTGCTAAGTGAGACATCCTAGGTTTGTCCTAGCTGAATGGTACGGGTCTTGGGGCGTCAGGTAGTACTATATATAAGTATCCTGACTATGAATAAATGAGGTAGTACTATCGAAAGAGAAACTAGTGAAGGATGAAACAATCAGTTATAATGAAGGGTAGAAGGGGCATATCCCAAAAGAGTTGGAAATATTTCCCAATAGCCACACAAAATATGATCAAGGTGAAATTGCAGCCCACAATTGCCACCTGGGTAGATGTCCTAAAATTTGGTCACTAGGTACCTTCGTCAAAGTGCGACATTTAGATTTTTGGCCTAAGAAATGGGTCACGGGTTGGATCCCGTCCAAGAGGTGGGTGCCTCAAGGGGGGACGCACAGAACAACTGGACCTCAACCTTTGACCCCTCATGGGTATCTCCCTACCTTATGGTGTTAGGAACACTTGACTTGGAGGATTTAAAGTTCCCTATTTGACAACTTATACTATTTGAATATGTGAGAACCATATAACGGGGAGTTTTTTGGATTCCTATCCCCAAAATCCTACCTAGACTAAAAAATTTCTTTTGGCACCTCCTGTGGAGGAAAATTTAGTGAGTTTTTAGAAATATTTTATATGTGGTTGTTTGAGATATTGGGGGTGTGAACCAATCTCGTTGAAATTAAGTGGGAGTGGATAGTCTCGTCAAGAAAAGGGTGGGGTGTTTTGGAATCCATTTGGAGGAAACTTACTTCAACCTCCACGATTCTAGATGAAACTATGTGAGTGAGTAGTGACTTTGTGTGTGAACAAATGAAAGTGTGCAAAATTTTTAATAATTTATGTGTCACATTGCTGCATGTGGACTTCGTGTGGTCCTTACAAGTCTTGATTACCTAATTTACTAAATTCCATTGGTACAACCTTGCAGAATTTTAAAGTCCCTAGAGAACTAGCATGTGGACATATGGGTCCTTACAAATCCTTTAACTCCCTAGTGTGATTTAAACTAAGAAAGCTTCAAAAACTATCCTAGATTTTGGAAATGTGGGCATGTATGGGCCCGTTACAAAACCTCTAAACTTCCCTCGTGATGTAATCTAAGAAGGTAAATTCAAAAATATCATATCTTTGTAGAATATGGGCATGTATGAGCCCTTACAAATTTAATATGTGTTTGAAAAAGAAACTAAGAGGAGTCCCTAGGGGGTTGTTGTCCTCTGCTAAAGATTTTGTGCTTAAGGGAGATGAAATCTTCCCTCAATCATTTTTCTGATTCTCAAGATCGTTGTATGGCGTAAGATAAGAGCATACTCAATGATTAACGTTCAATTTCTGGTCCCAATGCAAGTGGTTATATATGTGATATAGAATGATTCCAACTTAACATTAATCAAAGCAAGCCATCCATGTGGAAAAATGAAAGAAAAAAGATGATAAATATGAATTTTAACCCCCTAAGTGCCTATGTTTTGACTAACCCTTCATGTGGAGAGGGAATGTAAGTGTGGTGCATATTAAAATTTGCGTAGAATCAAGCTTAAGAAGGCTATGGGCCTTCAATAGATCACAAAAACCCTTACAATGTGTGAATTTTTGGACTGATGCGCGGGTCACAGAGTAGACATAGGTGCAAATAAAAAACAACATGTTGGCGTAGGTGTGCAGAATGCGATGCAAAACACAATGAGTTTGGCACATGTTCTTGGAAGACATGCCTGTTGGTTGAAATCCCGCACACTTTATATTACACGGCTGGGAAGAAACTTTCAGATGAAATTCTCTCAGCTCATCTCCAAATTTATCTTTTTCCAGGAAGGCATGGGTCGGTTATGGTTCCTACAAAGAAGTGCTCAAACAACCCAAATGGGGAGGAAATTGATACCTATCCCCAGTGGAGTCACCAATCTATTGTATCTTTTTTGTCACCTAAATGAGCAAAAGAAGGAAACTTACAAGTCTAGTTGGGTTAGCTAGATAGGACAGAGATGATTGCAAGAGTTAGAAACATCAAGAAAAATAAATAAACAAACAACTAAGCTAATAACAATAAAAGAAACTAAACTAGAGTGCATAAGGGAAATAGAACCAAAAAATAAACAACATTCATGCCAACAATGGATAAGTTGTATTAGTGGGAAACACCAAAGAGAAATGGAGACTTATGGGTCCCCTCTTCCTCCAAGCGAAGGCTCTTCAACCCCCAATGATTGATCTCTTCTTACAAATAAAAAACTAGAAGGAAATGGTGAAGAAATCCAAAGCTCATTCACTCAAGAGGTGATGTGAATGGATAAATGAGATGATGCTTGTATGCTCTAATGAGGAAAGAGGTTCCTCCAAGAGAATATAGGTAGCATAACAATACAAATGAATTATTTGAAATATAGTGCACCCATGGCCTCTTTTTATAGAAAATCTTTGAGGCACTATTCAACCAGTATTTAGTGTGAACAAGGGGCTCTTTAGGGCACCCTTAGGTCTTTGAACAGCCCCCCACTTGGATTCATATCAGATTTGGGTGTCAAATCAACTTGGGAGATGAACTAGAAGTGGGTGGAAAGCCAACCAAAATCATAAATGTGTCGTTCTGAGGTATGCGCGACCTTTTGTGTCCACAGTTGCGCATCGGGTGCATGTGCGTTTTTTCGACGTTTTCGACTAGCACACGTGTGCGAGATTCCTTTGTATTCTTGGTGCACACTGATTTTATAACCAATTGTATAGTTTTGTGCCCTTTGGAAATGCATTTTTTAGGCCATGGATGAACTAATGGGTGTTTGGAGATGTTGCATTCCTATAACCATTTGTGGACGAAATTCCAGTGATAACAATTTCTATTATACTTACTAGACATACCTAAAGTACCTGTTTCTGGCACATATGGTGTAACAACTCTTTTGATTATGAATCATGGTTGACATATTAATGATTGGCTAAATATTATACATATAATTGAACCAACATTTTGGTGTCATTTCCTAGGAGTTGTAAACGGTAATAGGTAAGTATTTGAATTAGATTTCTTTAATGGTTTTGTATTGATTTTAGGGATGACCTAAGAGCTAAGAGAAGATGGTAAGATGAGAGGTAAGAACTTGCACATCCACTTTCATGGGGTCACTCCAAAGATGGGTTGTCCTCTTATTTTTGGTAGATATATTTTGTGTTTTATTAGTGTTAGTCATTTTATGAGTAGACTTAGAGATAGTAAATGTAGATTTATTGCATCAAAAATTCCAAAAAATCTATAGTGTCCAAGAAAAACAGCTCCCACTAATTATTCTAATCGCTATGGAGGAAGAAGTTTTAGAGGATAAAGTTCATTTGCAACAATTGCGACTGCAGTAAATTACCCTAAACCTGAAGCTATTATGCAATTTTAAATCATATATGTTGGCACAGGGGAAGACCCAGGGTTCAATGCTACAACAACACACCAACAAAAACCTAACTACTGACCCTCTCGACAACACTTTTGAATAAGATGAAGTCTCACCCGAGGTAGAGGCAGGGGTGGTTGTAGGACTCCCGTTTATGCAACCTTATGTTGGACATAGATCTATGATTGTAACACCTTAAAAGAACACTTAGCAGTTATATTTCATCAATACCCAGTTTACTCTACAACACAGCTAAACCCTAATCAACAAACTGACGTAGTATTCATACAAATTCAATAGATCCAAGCACTAAGAATACAAAATAGATATCATACCTAGCATCCATTCTCATTGTTTTGCAGTAAGCTATCATATTAGATTCATCTATCATCTAACATCGCACTAAGCATTGAATCACATAAACAAAAGAACAACCAAAAGCACAAAGAATTCACAGCACAGGATATGCGTGGTTCACCCCCACCCTAGGGCTACGTACACCAACTCTTCATCTTCTTATTAGCTTCATTCCATCTTCTTACATGCACAAAGCCTCAAGATCATCTTCGCAGGGTACATGATATCTGCACACTCTTCGCTAGATCCTCCTTCTCCAAGATATATTACAACACAAATCCTACACACAGTCTCTTACGGTCACTTGAACTCATCTCTGCAAGTCTTATAAATTATGCACAAATCCATAACACTCACCATTGCACTTAGCAATTAACACTTAGCACTTAGCACACCGACCTCTTCTTACATCGCCTAGCTACTTATTTATACATTACAAAATAGGCCTAAACATGGGTAAACACATGGGCCGACATCCCATACCCATTACATAAGCCCAAAACCCAAAAATCCCTAAAAAGGTGTTGATATCCCACGATCTCAACTTTGTCTTGCGCTCTTCCTTCGACAGCTCGTCGAAGTCCCAAAATGGTCAAAAATGACCAAGAATCCTGAAAACTTGGTCAAGGGCCAACAAGCCCCTAACACTCACCTGTGACTCATCTCGAGTCACTCTGCTCTGGGTAGCTCTGCCTCAAAATCCTTGAGCTTGGCTCAAGCTTCTTCAACTTGTTGTTATGCCATGGCCTCCTTCTTAGTGAACTCTTGGATAACAACTTCGTTGACAGGTCCCTCTAAGCATTGTTCGACTCTAGTGACAACTTGCTCTAGTTCTTCTCCTCGGCCTTCGATCTCTGTGAATAGATGGAAAGCCTCATCCTGTATAGGTTGGAGCATCAGAGTTACTTCCATGAATCTGCTCTGAATGGTTTGGATCTTCTTTTGAGAACTGCGTTGTTCTTGGGATCACTTCATCCTCTCAATGGCTGACAGGGGCTTCAACTACGCCTTTACTATTTCTACTTGTTGTTTCACCTCCTGGAGATGAAAATCTAGTGCCTTTAGCTCTGGGTTCTCAGTGAGTCACTGATAAGTCTCAGCACTGTGATCACTTAGTTTCTTTAATTCCATAGTAATGGCATTTATTCTCTCAATTGTGCTTCAAGCAGTTGCATCTCTTCGATCTCTCACATCCTGCGGGGTGTCAGGCATTGCACGAAGCTCTAATTATGTTATTCTTTATTGTAGTTGTTGGATAGCTTCCGTGAGATTATCTACTTGATGCTTGACTCGGTCTTATGCCTTTGTCTCTAAGCCTGTCACAGAGCGGAGTTCTATGTTGACTGCTTCTTTCACTTCGAGTTGCTCTGCGAGAAACAGTTCCTTTTATTGTTGTATCTGTGCTTTCTCCTTTTCAAACTTCGTTTGGAGAACAAACTTCTCCTACTCTGGAAGTTGACATTGTTCTATGAGTACTTCTTTCACTTCCTTCAAGGCCTGGGTGGCTTGTTCATTTTCTTCTTGTGCATGATGAAGGTGAGCTTCGATTGCATCATCTAGTCGATGGAGTTGGGCTGGATCATCTCCCGATGGCAAGGGCATAGTGGACACTACATGAATGGACTGAAGGGCCTATTGTACGCCTCAGAGTTAGACCTCGATTCTATCGTACATCTCCTCCTACTTGTCTTCTTGTTTCTGCAATATTTCCTGCAAGGTGTCATTTACAACTGCGATGATAAAGTCAAAGTCATCGACAGTGAACACAGTATTCATCTTAGTCACAGTGGCTCTAGAATTCTTTCGAGAAGAGGGTTTCAAGGGAGAAACCTTCCTCTTCTTTAAGGGATCGACCTCGTCTCTAGGCAGTGTTACCTCTCCTTCTTTCTGCTCATATTATTTTCCATTGATCTCTTTTACCTCATCATCACACCCTCAGCCAGTTGATATTGAAGTAGTATTTTCTGAGGCGCTGCTTAAGTCTTGGGATTCTTTAGTTTTCCTCCTTCTGCTGGTTCTAGGTGTGTCATGTTCTATGTGAGTGACCTTTGGTCTGTCAGGTTCAGGATCAGACATCTCTATAGGGTCAGCGGGGATAAGGAAGTCAGTTGAACATTCCTTATTTATCTCCTCGAGGTCCTCTTCTGTGAGCTTGTAGTATGACTGAAGCTCTTCCTTACGTTCATCTTCTCACGCAAAAATATAGATGAAGTTTCGATCTGTGCGGAACTTCATGAGGGGTCAGAAGCACTGTAGGGTGTTCAACGTCATGTGAGGTTCAAATTTGATATCCCTCTTCAGCTAGAGATAGTATGTGTAAAAGACAACGTTCGACTACCAATGTTCTCCCATATCGATCGAGTACCAGATCATGGTGAACTTCACAGCAAGCGGCTCAAATCGCTTAATATCCAGGAAGGTCTCATGTTTCAACATCTCCCAAGCAACAAACACAATGAGGATCAGGAGCCATCTAAAGTGGAACTCATAGCCCTGATCCTGTTCTTTGTGACAGTCTAATTCTAGCTGATTAACTAGGTACTTCACCCAGTTCATCTGTACGCCTTCCACGCATTTCCCCACGAGGTCAACGACAAATCCTCTGACCTGAGTGGATCTATTCTTCCTTACTAACTTTCCTGCAATTAACTGACATGCTAGGCACACTACACCATTCTGTATGGAGGATACCTTGTAGCCTTGCATCCCCTTCTCCACATCGTTGTATGTATCCTTGATCTTTTGTGCTAACGCATGATCTGTGGCTTTCCTTGGATAGAAATCTTGTGGGTCGGATCCTTGAATACTCAATTTGGTGATCCTATGGATCAACATCGGATCGAATGTGATACCACATTATAGCCATAACTAGCCACAATGGTAACATGAAAGTAGGATATTGACATAGGTGTTAACTTCCTGGTGCCTTCCAAAGTGTGGGATTTTCATTACATTCAACAGGGCTGACTACACGAGGTTCATCATCCAGGGCTGGGGGATTATTTTTGAGTTATTCCACTTCGTCCTGGTCAAGTATTTATACAATATGAGTGTACTATGGTTCTTTCTCTCCCCTAAGTTGAAGTTGCTGAACTTAAACACTGCGATCTTGTCCTGCTATGCTTTAACTATGTGTATCCCCTTTGAGAGGTACGCAGTAATCTTGGTGTACTCAAAATCTTTGGGTACATTATCACGACTCACTGTGTCGGCTAGAGGCAGGATGTAGTCGGGTAATATGGTCGGTATTAGCTTCGCATTTGCTAGGTCGTCTCTGTGCTTGGTTCTCTTTTTCACTGCTGGTTGGGATGGTCTGGATCTGCAAGCAGTCGATGGAGAGGCTTGCAATCCTCTCATCGACGACGCTTGTATACCCTTAGAAATTACTCTTTCATTCATGAGGTCGATGAGTACCTCCTTCACAGACTCTTCGACTGTGCTAAGTTCTTCGGACATACATGCTCGTGGTTTCCTATCTTTGGTTTGAAGAATAAATACTCAATGTAATAGGATGGATAGTGATAGCTTGATGATCACTGCACGAAATCAACTAATCTGTGAGCTCAGATAATCACAGTTGGAAAAAGTGTTCTCCATGCAAGGTTCAACAGAATAAGTAGCTAACTAGGCAATGGATCTTTCCAACATGTGATAAGCCTTCATTAACTCAGTTATGTCTGTTACAGCATAATCCCAACGGTCTAGCAATGATATTCCTAACCATAAATGCCTTTCTACCCATTCGGGGTATCGGTATAACGATTATAATGTTCACAACAACTATATTTCTTCACCCTGGTGAAGTGCCATGTGATGTTGTTCTGATATCCCAATGAAGTGCCATTTTTGTAAATTTTCCTTCTGCGCAGTTCCCTGTGGAACTTTCTGTAAATTTTCTATCTTTGATCTCTTCTTGATTAGTTTTCTAGCCTTCTTTCCAGTGAGATTAGTATTGGTATTCCTCTTTCCATTCTGATTCTTATCTTCTCTTGGCATAGTAACTTTGTGTTGTTGAGATTCTTTCCTAGGATTCAAGGGAAATACTTCTTTTGGGGTAGGTCCTTCAGTCTTCTGTGAGTCTTCTTGTGTTCTTCCAATGTCGACATCCAAGTCTCTAGTTTTAAATAGCTTCGATATGTTATCCTATTTTGCAAATCAAGTGTGCAATCTTCCTAGTCATGAAATATTTCAATTCTTGCTCTTCTTCTCTAAGACTTATTCTCAATCCAAGGTTTTCCTAGTAACATATAAAATGGGGCGTTTTTCTCAATAAATTTAACAAGTTCAAATTCTTCCTCTGTCGAAGTTCCATGAACCCTCATAGATATCTGGATAAGTCTTCCACACAGGGTTATCAGCTTCCCTGTAAATAATCCTATTCCCCCTAATGAAGGAATCATATCATGATTTCCTAAGGTTTCCCAAGTTATTTCTGTCATAATATTCACCTGTGTTTCTTCATCTAGAACACAATCTATGTCGAAGTCTCCAATTCTTTCTTCTATGTACTCTTTTTCTTTGAATATCTCTGATAAGTTGATATTTCGGTTGTCATTCAGGGTTTCTTTCATTTGCAACAATATAGTCTTTGATTCTTTCTGGGGTTCTTCCATGGTCTTAGTGTCTCGACCTTCCTTAGGGTCTTATTGGCTCATATTCATTCTTTCCACCTTAGCAATCATTCTATGGAAATCTAGAACTTCATGATCCACAGCTTTACAACAAAGACAACTAGGTCTTCTACCAGGGAATTCCTTAGAAAGATGTCTCAGTCTTATGCAACTGTAACAAAGAGTTAATCCTCTATTTCTTTTAAATGGTCCCCAACCCTTCCTGTACTGTGCACAAGGATCATAGTAGCTAACCTGTAAAAAATTCTTTCTAGGATCCTGCATCCATTTGTTAGTCCAAACATTCTTTCTATGCATAGGTATAACATATCTTTCTTTATTTCTATCAGATCTACTCATATCAAACCTCTTTTCTTATAGTTGTGCCCTATTTTTTTAGGCTAGGAAACAATTTATCAAACATACCTAGATCCATACTCTTGAAACACAAATTTCCACTAATCTTACTTTCAGCAGAGCACACAGCTTCCAGATCTAAAACTTTTTATTCTTATTACCTCTATTAGAGCACAAACCGTTCAGATCTTACCTCTTTTCTTCAAATCAAACTTCTCTTCTTAGCACAGAGATTCACAGATCGAGTAGAATACTTCACACTAGGGAAACAGATCTATGCACAGATCTTTCACAGTTTTAGGTCAAATCTTCACACAAAGCTCATTCTTTCCGTAGTTCCAAACAATCACAATTTTAGGTCAAATCTTTGCAAAAATATTCTTCTTTCTCAGTTCCCAACAATCACATTTTTAGTCCCAGCAATGAAACCATTTGTTGGCACAGGGGCAGACTTGGGTTTCGATTCTACAACAACGCACCAAAAAAACCCTAACTATCGACCCTTTTGGCAACACTTGCGAAGCAGATGAAGTCTCACCAGAGGTAGAGGCAGGGGTGGTTGCAGGACTCCAGTGTATGCAAACTTAGCTGGGACACAACTCTGTGATTGTAAGACCTTAAAATAACACTTAGTAGTTATATATCATCAATACCCAGTTTATTCTACACCATGGTTAAACCCTAATCAACAGACTGACGCAGTATTCATACAGATTCAATAGATCCAAGCAGTAAGCATACAAAATAGAGATCAGACCTATCATCCATTCACATTGATCTGCACTAAGCTATCATATTAGATTCATCTATCATCTAACATGGCACTAAGCATTGAATCACATAAACAAAGGAACAACCAAAATCACAAATCATTCACATCACAAGATATACGTGGTTCACCCCCACCCTAGGGCTACGTCCACCAACTCTTCATCTTCTTATTAGCTTCTTTCAATCCTCTTACATTCACAAAGAATCAATATCAACTTCGCAAGGGATAGGATATCTACGCACTCTTTGCTAGATACTCCTTCTCCAAACTAGATTACAGCACAAAGCCTACACATAGTCTCTTATGGTCACTTGCACTCATCTCTGCAAGTCTCACACAGTATGCACAAAGCCATTACAGTCACCATTTCACTTAGCAATTAAAACTTATCACTTAGCACACTGGCCTCTTCTTACATTGCCTAGCTACTTATTTATACATTACAAAATAGGCCTAAACATGGGTAAACCCATGGGCCAACATCCCATACCTGTTACACAAGCCCAAAACCCTAAAATCCATAAAAAGGGGCTGAGATCCTACGATCTCCACTTCATCTTGCGCTCTTCCTTCGACAGCCTGTCAAAGTCCCAAAATGGTAAAAAATGACCAAGAATCCTCAAAACTTTGTCAAAAGTACTCCCGTAGTCAAACCAAAACTGGGAAAAGTTCTAAAGATCCTGTAACCAAAATTTCCAAACCTACCACAAGAGGTGTCCCAAGAATAGAAATAGGACATATGCTAGAGAATTTCAAAACATGTATCCTAAATAAAATCAACACCCAATTGTATACCCTTAAAATCAAAAGGAAACAACTGGAGGAAGAGAATGTTTCCTTGGCAATTTTTCGTCATTGATGTAGGAAGAGACATCATGAGAAGGAGTTCCATGTTAATGTCATAGAAGTTTGTGGAATTTTACAGAGGATCATACTACTGAGAGGTTCCATTCACTTCTTGGGCTTCAGGCTATCTATAAGGGAGGATTATAACCCCAAGACACATCATATCCCCTTAAGAGATTATGGAGGAAAGAAAACCCTAAAACATCTTCCCAGATCCCTCCATGCAATGCCCACAACAACCGTGGGTCCCTCTGATTCCTTATTTCCAGTGGAAACCTCAACAACCCCAATTCCATTCTTGGAAATAGGGATGGAGGGTAACTTCCTATAGAAATTCTCCTTTGTATTTTTTATATCCTACATACCCACAATACCCTTCTAATATCTCTAAGATTTTACCAGGATTTAATCCACCTTCACCACCTCCACCTCCTCAACAACAACAACAACTTACATTACCCATGAATCTGAACCAGTAGCATTAAATGAAAGAGACACTTAATCCAAACCCTCCTCATCCTACCCAAGTTACTACATAGCCCATTGCAAACCCTAATAATAGACCTACTCAACCTGTATAGAATACGGAATTGTAGACCTTCCCAACTTATATAATTACCTCGGCTCCATTGAATGAAATTCAATTAAGGTATGGGAGGATCTTAAATAAAACAATCCCTATGGTGGTCATGATTTATAACCCTGAGGTATCGTTCGGACATGATTTAGAAGATGAATTAAGAAACACATGTGTAAATATTCCCTTTCTACAAGCTATTAAGTACATCCCTATCTATGCCAAGATTGTAAGGGACCTTTGCATTAAAAATGCTAGAAGAAAAAGGAAGGAATCTCCTGATATACATGTGGTTGGACAGTTTCCAGAATTCATATCAAAAATTCCATCCAAATACAATAATCCAATGAACCCAGTGGTAACCATATAAATTAATGATACTTATTTACCAAATGCACCTATTGATATAGGAGAAATAATAAATGTTTGTATGTGGAAACCACGCAGAAGCTACAACTAAATAAATTAAGGCCAACATAGAAACTACTGGAATTAGCAGATAAATTAGTCATTAGACCAACTGGAAGTCTGGATGATGTCACAATTTCCCTAACTTCCTGGGAGTATCATGTAGTTTTTTTTGTGATTCACTCAAAATATACTAAAAAAAAACATTCAATTGTACTTGGTTGGCCACCATTGATGCATTCATTGGTTGTCGATATGAAGAGATGACAATTTCTATTGGGTCTCAAAGTCAAAAAATTATTCTTGTTCCTCCTGCCCAACCAACCAATGAAGTTCTTTTATGGTTAGAGAATCCATATGGGGAGGAGGAATGTGCTCAACATGTTAGAACATGATATGTATTGAATAAAATCATGATCCAGATGGATATCAGTGGCCACCCACCTTTTCCAACTGGCTCAAAACAATTTTCTGACATTTTTGGATATTTACTATTTTTAGCAGTTTTTACTTCCGGGGCCATTTTGAGGGCCTAAATGAAGGTTTTTCGGTATAAATATCCTCAATGATAGCCAAAGGCATGATTTATCCCCCAAAATGAATCTCCTCGGTGATACCTTTCCAACTGGCTATCACACGCCTAAAACAGAGATCGTATGCAAAAGTTACGACCACGGGAAGTTGATGTACTAGCTTACCCAAACGGGGCCCACATGACTTTTGGTGTTTCATCTCCTAGGGTTAGGTTTTTGGATGTCTAGGGTTTTTGAAATTATTGCTTATTGTAAAAAGGCCTTCAGAGCCTCATTGTAACCTTTCTTCTTGTGAATGCGTGCTACCGTCACATCTCTTCTCAGAGATAAGCCGCCACCATTCCAACAAGCTTGTTTCCGCTGCATTTTACAGTTTCACCTTATTTCATTATTGAATAGAAAACCAGTTTTACTGTATCTCTATTAATTTTTGTTAAGCACCTGTTAATAATATGTATTCATTTCGTTCTGCTCATAAAATCCAGATCAGTGGTATCAGAGCGGTCTGCTCCTTGTCGTCTTAATGCATGTCCCCAACGAGGTCGGAGTACAAAGAATTGGGTATCGAGCTTATTTCTCTTGAGGACAAAAGATCTCACATGCCCAAGCGACTGCCCATGGTAGGAGAAAATAAAGATGACGGGACAAGAGATCCTTTCAAACTGTTGATTGAGGAAGCCCTCACGCAACAGAGGAATGAGATGATGGATAGTTTTGTGCAAATCCTTCAGTGACTACCAATAGGCGATGCATCTTCTTCGAACGGAGGCGCCGCCCCCTTCAAGGTACAAATAAAATTTGATATTACTATATTTGAAGGTCATATAGATGCAGATGTTGTAGACAAGTGGTTGAATCTACTAGAAGGGTATTTTTGTGTTCATAAATTTCCGAATAGAGAAAATATTACTTTTGCGCTCCTCAAAGTCGTTCCCCATGTCAAAGATTGGTGAGAAACTTTCTGTGACAAAAAGGAAACAGAGGAAACCTCATTATTTTCAGTCATGGCCACCTGGGAATCCTTCAGGGATGTTATTAAGGAACAATACTACCCTGTCGGAAGTTATGATGACCTGTATACCAAATGGACCACACTGCGGCAAGAAAGAGACCAGGCAATCCCAGATTTCACAAATATCTTCCATACCTTGCACACCAAGTTGGGTATCAAATATTCAGAGTGACATCTGGTGCTCAAGTATCAAGGTTCTCTACATAGATACATCCAGACCGAAATGAAATTTCTAGACATCTCATCCTTGGGCGCGGCCTACCGATATGCCGTCAAAATCAAGCAGAAGCTCAAACAAAAGACGCAGCAATTTGGGCCTGGGAACCCCTCACAACAAAAGGTAGGAAAGGGAAGCCCCAACCCACTGAGCAAAGGAAAAAGAAAATATGGATAGTATCAAGACAACCAGTACAAGCCGTAAGCAAAGAAGGACACCGGAAAGACAAAGAAAGATACTGGGAAGTGGTGCGACTTCCATAAGAGCCCTTGGCATAACACTGCTAACTGTCGCTCAAAGCAGTAGCTGGTGGCTGAAGTGAAAGCCTCTGAATCTGATGTAGATTCTGACTCTGAGACAGAACCAGAAAGGGGAAGATAGATCATTGATGCAGAACCCAGTGCCACCATTGCTACCACCAAGATCCAGCCTGATGAACCAGACGAGCCAGAAGAATGAGAGCGTCTCTTCCATTCACAGATGTGGGTAAAAGGCACCCCGCTTCACTTTATAATTGACAGCAGTAACCAGAAGAACCTCATCTCAGCAGAGGAAGTCAAGTGGTTGGCCCTACCAATGCTGCACCCACAACCCTACACCATTGGATGGCTCCGCCAAGGCAGCGATCTCCGTGTTGGCCAACAGTGTCGTCTGTCGTATGGCATCAAGCCCTTCAAAGACGAGGTATTGCGTGATGTTTCTCCTCTTGAAGTTTGTGATGTTCTTTTGGGCCAACCTTATTCATGGAAATGTCATGTTGTATATGAGTCTAGGCCTCATAATGTTATTATTACTTTGAACAGGAAATTGTACAAGATACCTAAGGCAGTCCCACCTAGTGCTATTTCCTTGATCTTTGTTAAGCAATGCAGGAAGGTCATCTCTTAGACGAGGAAGTTTGTCTTCTTCATGATTTTCTCTCAGAATAAGTGAAAGATCGCAGCCACATCTAGGGTCTCTGCGGCCGACCTCTCCACATAGCAGAAGCAAGTAGATAAGGTCGTGGAAGAATACTCGGATATCTTCTCCTCACCTACAGGGGTACCTCTGCACTGCCCGGTCAAGAACCCCATCAATCTGACCCCTGGCGCACTGTTGCCCAATGGGACAATCTATCGTCGCTCTTTGTTAGAGAATGAGGAGATCAAGAGATAGATCCAAGAATTCCTCCACAAGGGGCACATACACCCTAGCTCATCACCTTGCAGGAGCCCAATCGTGCTGGTACAGAAGAAATATGGAACCTAGTGACTCTGTATTGATTACCGAGCTCTGAATAAAATCACTATCAGAAACTGGTACTCGATTCCCCAAATCGATGACCTCCTTGATCAACTTATGGGGGCCAAATACTTCAATAAGATTGATCTGAAGTCTGCCTACCACCAGTTCCCGATAGAACAGACAGATGTATGGAAGACCACCTTCAAGTCAAAGGAAGGACTTTTTGAATGGTTGGTCATGCCCTTTGGTTTGAAAAATGCTCCAGCCACTTTCATGAGGATGATGGACGATATCCTGTGACCATTCACCAATACTTTTGTAGTGGTG
>ML782561.1:16672-36532 GCA_009831015.1 Picea engelmannii | reverse complement strand
TTTATACTCTCCAAGTGGCTTCCTTAAAAACATCTTCTAGGTCACTTGGCCCCACTTTCCTTATTTTAGGGTTAACCCACTTCTAATTTCTCCATTAAATTTATTATTGAAATAATTGATTTTTTATTCAGTTTGAATTATAATACACTCATTACTTCAATTTATTATTTACCTTTTAAAATCTCTTAAACCACTTTGACTACTTTGACATTTTGGGGCTTCTAGAGGACATATGAGGGTCCTCCAACTTCATAAGGCCATAACTCTCAAACCGTGAGGAGTTATGTGACGTTCCACATACCACCAGAAATGGAATGACATGTAATATCCATATAGAATAGTATTATTTGAAAATATATCATAACTCATACTATTACCCATCAAACAAACTTGGGTCCATTACCCAAACCTGGGGTCTCCAACTTCTCATGGCCATAACTCTCTAATTGTGAGGAGTTATGTAACGTTCCACATACCACTGGAAATGGCATGACAAGAAATATCTATATAGGATAGTTTCCCTAAAAAATTCACTGTCCTTCATCTCATTATTCCACAATTAATAATGGGTTCTCTTACTCCGCAAAGCGTCTTCCTGTGAGGGCTTTCACCATAAGGGGACCACTTTGGAGTTCATCCATATTTACTTCTTATCAACCATGAAAAAACAATAATGACTTATATTTACATCAAACAATATTGGGTCCATTACCCAAACCTTTGTGCTATGGGGCTTTCTTCAAGGGTTGACATCAATGACAACCAACCTTAATCAACAATATCCCCCTTTAGAATTGATGGCAACACTCTGATGCAATACCGAAATCATATCACTCATGCTACGCCTGGAACCATGCCTCTTTCCTCTACATCTGATAATCTTCTCACCTTGGAACCATGCCTCTATCCTTTGCATCTGATAATTCTCTCCCCCTTTTTCATCAATGGAAAAGGTATCTTTCCATCTGGGGCTGCTCCCCCTGACTGAACTGTCCTCTTATGGTGCTTCCTCATGTACATTTAAGACATATAAGATAAGCATTCAAAAATAATTCAAAAAGCATTCATTTTGGAGTAGAAATAACTCCAAGTCTTTGGCGAAGATATTCAAAGGCTTCCTATGGAAGTGGTTTTGTAAAGATGTCTGCCACTTGTTCTTTTGTGCCCACATACTCAACTTTGATGTTCTTTTCTGCAACCTGTTCCAATAGAAAGTGATACTTGATTGGAATGTGATTTGTCTTGGAGTGCATCACTAGGTTTTTTGAGATACTGGTGACACTTGTATTATCACAATATATTGGAATGGGCTCATCATACTCAACCTATATATCTGTCAAAGTTTGTTTCATCCAAAGAACACGTGTACAACATGCTACTGCTGTGATATACTTTTCCTCGGCTGTAGATAGAGATACTGATGATTGTTTCTTTCTTAGCCATGATACCAAACACTCACATAAGTAGAATGTTGATGTACTGGTGCTTCATCGGTCATCAATACAACCTACCCAATCTGCATCTGTGTAGGAAATAAGTGATAGATCTTTTCGTTTTGGATACCATAATCCAAACTCTTCTGTTCCTTTGAGATATCTGAAGATCCTCTTTACTGCTAATACATGTGATTCCTTTGGTGCTGCTTGAAATCATTCCACCTGTCAAATTGTCTGCATTACATCTGTTCTAGATGTTGTCATTTATAGTAGGTTTCCAATCATTGACCTGTATTGCCTCTAATCTATAGACTTCGAATCATCATCTTTGCTCAACTTACAACTGGTTTGCATGGGAGTGATAACTGGTTTGTAATCTTTCATTCCGAACCTCTTTAGCATTTCTCTGATATACTTGGAATGAGAAATAAAAATTCCTTGGTTGCTTTGATGTATCTGAAGTCCTAGAAAGAAGGATAGTTCTCCAAGTAATGACATTTAAACTTCATTATGCATGTCTTTTGCAAATTTCTGGCTTAACCTGCCATCATCACTACCAAAAATAATATCATCAACATAAACTTCAATTAATAAAATATTACCTTGACTTACCTTGATGTAGAGGTTTTTGTCTGCACTTCCTTTTTTTGAACCCTGCTCACTGCAGATACTTATCCACTCTGGAGTACCATGCTCTAGGAGCCTGTTTTAGACCATACAAGGTCTTCTTTAATTTACACACATATTTTGTGTTCTCTGACAACTAAAATCCTTCTGGTTGTTCAATGTAGACTTCTTCTTCAAGTTCCCCATTCAGAAAAGATGATTTTACGTCCATCTGATTCAAGTGGATTCCTTCAATCTGTGCATATCCTTTACATACCAATCTAGCTTTGTTCCTTGTAACCTTTCCATCTTCATTCAATTTATTCCTGAAACCCATTTTGTGTCGATCACATTCTTATTCTTTGGTCTTGGAACCAATTCTCAAGTGTCATTTTTCTCTATTTGATCCAATTCTTCATCCATGGCCTTATTCCAAAATTCATCCTTGTTGTCTTCTTCAAAACAATTTGGTTCAATTGTAGATAAGAGTGCTAGGTGTGTTTGTTCTGGTGAACGGATTTTTATTCTAGTCACAACTCCTACATCTTTGTTTCCAATAATCTGACCTGAAGGATGATTCTTTTGTACTCATTTGCTAGGTGTCTTTAGAGATACTTGTTGAACTTTCTCTTCTGCTTCTATCAAATTCTCTTCATCTTCATCTTCCTCTTCTACTTATTTTTCATCTTCTTTGAAAAGTTGTTCCATTGATTTGTTTTCTTATTCCTTTGATTCGGGTCTGCCTGTTTCTTCAATTGTTACGTTGATGCTTTCCACAACTTTGTTTAATCTTAGATTATAACACTTGTATGTTTTCCTTGTACTTGAGTAACCAACAAGTATTCTATTGTCCAGACGAGAGTCAAACTTTCCCATTCTGCCATCTTCTCTTTTGGTGTAGCATTTGCTTCCAAAAACTCTGAAGTGCTTCACATTTGTTGGTCTTCCTTTCCATATCTCGTAGGGAGTTTTATTAGTGTTGTTTATGAGCATTACTCTGTTTTGAATGTGAATTGTTGTATGCACTGCCTATGTCCAAAACATATCTGTCAACTTTGAATCCATTATCATTGTTCAAGACATTTCTTATACTGCCATGTTCTTTCTTTCAACAACTCCATTATGTTGAGGTGTCCTAGCGACGAAGAATTGTCTTTTGATTCCATGATTGTTGTAGTAGTCCATAAATTTCTTTGAGGTGAATTCTCTTCTATTATCCTATATTAAGCATTTGATTCTTGAATCCACCTCATTTTCAACCATTTCCTTGTATATCTTGAAGTTTTCAAAAGCTTCTGACTTGTTCTTAAGAAAGAAAACTACAGTCATTCTTCTATAATCATCAACTAATAACATAAGGTATCTCTCACCTTTTAAGCCTTTTGTTGTAGTTGGTCTAACTATATCAGTATGCACAATTTCAAGTGGTTTTGTTGTTGAATATTCCTTTGATTTGAACCTGGTCTTTGTTTGCTTTCCATGTTGGCAATTCTTGCATAAAGTGTTGGTTGGTTTCATGATCTAGGGAATTTCTCTGATTGCTTCTCCTTTGTTGACTTTGACAAGGTTATCAAAATGCATGTGACCCATTCTTCTATTCTATATCCAACTTTCATCTTCCTTTCCTAGACAACACTTTTCATTTCCAATTTCGCTTAACACATATATGTTGCTTGAAGTTCTTGCAACTGTAGTGACCAATTTCCCTGAACCTTCTTTTCTTATCTCACACTTTTGTGAATCGAAAGTAACTTTATGACCTTGGTCACACATTTGACTCACACTTAAAATATTATGTTTCATATCTTCTACTAGTAGAACATTTTCTGCCTTTTCATTCTTGTTCCCAATTCAGACTATGTCTTTTCCAATGATTTTGGCTGAATCATCATTTCCGAAGGAGACTAATCCATCTCTTTCCTTTCATAATTTAATAAATTTGTCTCTATAACCTGTCATGTGTTTTTAACATCCACTGTCAACATACCAACCACGTTTCTTCTATTTATCTTATAGAGCGACTGTGCATTCTTCATTACTATATTGATCTTGCTTTCTTATCCATGTCGTTTTCTAAGGTTTGTGTTTGTGACTCTGTTGAGGTTATTTAGGAGGGACTGTCAATCTGCAATTTTTGGTCATGTTTCCAAAATTGTTACATTTGTAACATTCCACTTCAGTGCTCAAATATTCAAACATGTTGTAACTTCTTCTCTGTGTTTCACTAGGTATTCTTGAATAACCCCTTTGTGTATGGCTCTCAAAGTAGTTATTGTTCCTGTTGTTAGCTTTGTGATTTACATCTTTATGTCCAAAATTATTACATGCATAACATAAACCAAAAAGTATAGTTTGATACCTGCTAGTTGAAGATCTTCTGAAAGGAGGTTCTCTTATGGATCCTTCTTCTTCTTGAGGCCTATTTATCTGTTGTTGATTTTGAAATCTGAATCTTCTCAGTGGAGGAGTGTCCCTGTAATCTTCCTTGTATATCTTTTTATCCCCTTTGATTATTTCTGCAAATATTTTTGGATTTGTTTCTTTCTCTATTGTTTTAGAGCTTGATCCCCGTTCTATTTGATTGTATCCAAGTCTGGACTTATTAAGATGAGATTTTTTACTGTTGATAATGTCATCCAGAACTTTTGAGCTATTATGCATATTTTTCTTTTGAATATCCTTTCTTAGTGTGACAATCTCTGCTTCTAGGTTTCCAATGATCCTGTCCTTTCCTTCTAGCTATTCTTTGAGTGCTTCTTCAATTCTTTTATCTTTTTCTATTTGAACCTTCAATTTTGTGATCATTTGTTCTAGTTATTGAGTGTCTTTTTTCTTATCTAGTTCTACTTGTAGTTTCTTTTTTTTCTTGTTTTCTCTTCTGATAACTTCTATGGCACTCAATAATTCTTCTCGGAAGTCAACTTCTGCCTCTTCAATTTCTTCTTCATACGCTTCTTCATATTCTTCTTCGGAGTCTTCTTTATCAGTGTATTCTACTGCCATGAATAGAACTCTCCTTGTTTCACTGTCACTAACTTCATCTTCATCTGATGATGAGATGTATTGTTTGGTGCAAAATCTTTTCTTGAAAACTTTATTTGTAGTTCTTTTACCTTTATATGTTTGTCTGCCTTTTGAGTAACCTTCAGCATTTCTCTTTTTCTTATGATGACATTTGTTAGCAAAATGACCAATACCATCACAATTAAAACAAATTAAAGGAAGCTTACCTCTATACCTATCGTTGGTTCCCTTGTTCAGTCTTTTGATGAAGTTGGCCACTTCTTCATCATCTTTCGAGATGTCGTTGCTCTCGCTATATTCTTCTTGTTCCTTTTTCTTTTTCTTTGATATTTTGGATGCTTTGAAGGATTCTTCTTTTACATCTGGATTTTCCTGTTTAGTTCTCATCTCATATGCTGTGAAGATTCCATGCAGTTCATCCATGCTTATTGATTTTATATCCGATCTTTCTTCTAGTGTTGATATCTTAGGGTTGAATCTCATAGGAAGAGATCTTAGTACCTTTTGAACAATTACAAATTATTTGATTTCTTCTCCCAATCCTATGATTGCATTCACTATTTCATCGACTCGTAAGAAGTACGCTGCGATATTTTCATCTTCCTTCATTTTTAGTTGTTCGAACCGGCCTCTGTAAGTTTGAAGCTTTTATGCTTTGACTTTTGAATCTCCTTCATAAATATTTCGAAGTTTGTCCCAAATATCTTTAGCAGATTTACAATGTGAAACTTTGGTGAATATTGTATCACTGAGACCATTCAAAAGTGCATTTTTGGCTTTGGAATTATTCTCACCGAATTCCACTGCTTTGTCATTTGTTGGTGGAACTGTTGGCATTGTGTCTCCATATACAATTGATTGCCAAACTTGAAATCCCTATGCCTGTATATATGTCTTCATCCTTCTACTCCAAAAATCATATTTATGTCCATCAAACAGTGGTATTCCATTTTTATACGAGTTGGTACTCTCCATGATCTACCTTTCAGTGGTTAAACTGATTTCTGAAGGAACCTGCTCTGAAACCAATTGTTGGATTACTAAGAGGGGGGGTGAATCAGTAATAGCATAATTATAATCCTTTTTTTTAAATTGTTATATCAATGTAGAATTATTAACCAATAATGAGCAGTAAGAAATAAACAATCACATACATACACAGTACACCAGTGTTTTACATGGAAACCCAAATCAGGAGTAAACCATAGAATGTTTTTTCTTATATGTCTTGAATAATTACATTAATTGGAAGCACCAACTTCCTTTGTTTTCCAGCTGCAACTGGAAGGAGGCTCCAAAACCCTAGTTTCCCAGGCTACAACCTGAGGAAAGCTCCAACTCCCCAATTCTCTGGCTACAAGCAGAAGGGGGCTACAACCCCCTATGTTCTCTGACTACAACTGGAAGGTGGCTACAACCACCTATCCTTGCCCCATCCTGCCACCCTGAAGTAGAAGTAGAATGATGAAATCATTGTCACACTATCACTGTGAGATATACTGCTGTAAATCTATACTAATAAATCTAAACCATGCATCAACCTGTACCTCAACCTATAATCAACCTGTACCATAAACAAGTGCATCAACCATGCACCAACCTGTACCAAACAACTTGTAATCAACCTATACCATAAACAAGTGCATCCAATCATGTACCAAGTATGTACCAATCATGTGTCAACTACTCATCAACCAACATCATCAACTATACACCTCATGTATGTGCCAACTCATCAACTACTTGTCTCAACCACGTACTCAACATGTAACTCAACCAAAAGCCCTCATCAATTTCATCATCCAAATATTATTTGTATCTCTGTAATAGACTTGGTGTATATGATCACATTCCTGTAAATCTTCCTTAACTTTAACAACAAGAGACTAGCATTTTCATCAAACGTTTCTTTAGTCTCACATGCCTAGTTTTGGATTAGTCAACAACCCTAACTTTGTACCTATAATGTATAAGGATCTAAAACTGATACACAATGTTCTTCAATGTGTTTTATGCAATTCCTCCAATTTTCACTACTTGGAACCTCTCAGAAAAGGAGTTATAGCAAAAATGACATACCTTGTTGAATTCTGCCTTATTCTAGAGAGCGACCTTGTAGAGTGTGCCCCACATGGAATATTTTATAAATTGATCTAAAACTATTACAAAGAATACTACTGACTATAAAAAAAACAACACATTTGGTCTCACTGAATTTGGATATGTTATGAAGAAGTTACGACGTTTTTACCCGAAACACCTGTTTTTGACTAGTTTCAGGACTAGCCACAAACCCTATTTTCCACGGAGTGTAACTCCAAAAATAAAACAACCCACAAGCTGAATTGTTTACCACATATACTTGGATATTTTTTCTCAATGGCATAGAAATTTCAAGATCTGAATCATTATAGAAAAAATGTTATAGCAAAAATGGTGAGATGACCTGTAAATAGCATACCTTAGAAAGCACCATCAAAAGAATTTATCCTTCCTTGCATTTCAGCCTTCTTTTCTTCAATTTCCTCATAATTTCAGCTTAGATATCCTTTTATTACCTTAGACACCTATAGGTATTCAATATTCTAAAGTTTGTCTGAAATGAGAGAGCTTTGCCTCTTATTTATACTCTCCAATTGGCTTCCTCAAAAACATCTTCTAGGTCACTTGGCCCCACTTTCCTTATTTTAGGGTTAACCCACTTCTAATTTCTCCATTAAATTTATTATTGAAATAATTTATCTTTTATTCACTTTGAATTATAATAAACTCATTACTTCAATTTATTTTTTACCTTTTAAAATCTCTTAAACCACTTTGACTACTTTCACATTTTGGGGCTTCTAGATGACATATGAGGGTCCTCCAACTTCGTAAGGCCATAACTCTCAAACCGTGAGGAGTTATGTGACATTCCACACACCAACAAAAATGTCATGACATGTACTATCCATATAGAATATTATTATCTAAAAATATATCATAACACATACCGTTACCCATCAAACAAACTTGGGTCCATTACCCAAACCTGGGGTCTCCAACTTCTCATGGCCATAACTCTCTATCCGTGAGGAGTTATGTGATGTTACACATACCACCAGAAATGGCATGAAAAGAAATATCCATACAGGATATTTTCCCTGACAGATTTACTATCCTTCATCTCATTATTCCACAATTAAGCATCCGTTAACTTACTCCGCAAAGCATCCTCCCGTGAGGGATTTCACCATAAGGGGATGACTTTGGATTTCATCCATATTTACTTCTTATCAACCATGAAAAAACAATAATGAGTCATATTTACATCAAACAATATTGGTTCCATTACCCAAACCTTTGTGCTATGGGGCTTTCTTCAAGGGTTGACATCAATGGCAACCAACCTTAATCAACATAAAGTGGGAAGAATAGGCTACAAGGAATATGTTACATATCAGAGTACTCAAAAGAGAGCTTAATTAGTTGAATAAGGGTGAAACTTCAGGGATTAACATCTTATCCCAAGTGATAGATGCTTAATTTAGCTAGAAATGGTACTAATTTTGAAATTTTGAAGATCGTCGTTGCATGAGGACATGCAATGGATTGGGCATGGGGGAAATGTTGAGTCTCATTTTTGACATTTACAATCACCTCATTTTCACCTCTCATATCGACTATTTTTCCTTAAAATTCCAATTAATCCATCCATTTTACCCATTACTATACTCTCTTAACCACTTCTTGGTGTAAACGATGTAAAGAACATTTAGCTATGGCTTTTATGGTTTATTAATGGTTAGAATAATTATTTATTTGATATAATCCTTCTAATTACCTTGTCGTGGAAATATTATTAAGACAAGATCTTAAGATAGCATCCAACTAATCTGGTACCAACGTTCCAAGTCATTTGGTATGAGTACCAGAACATTCCAGAGACATCTGGTACCTGCACCCAAAAATCTGGACTTGATCAACTGAATGAGATATTTTGATAAGTTTGAGCGAACAAAGGGAACAAATAGTGAATGGAATCCTTCATTTTCAGCCTACACGATATTATTTCATCCTCGTGCACTTTGTTTCATGAGGATGAAGGAGCTTCAAATGAGAAGAAAAAAGTATTAAAAAGATTGAACATCTTTTAAGATTGGCACATTTATTTCTAAATTATCTCCAATATTGGTTGTATCGGGTTGTTTCTCTTATAAAGAGGGCATGTAGGTGACTGAAGTAAGAAGTAGTCAAATATTGTTATGCTATCATATTTTCATTATGAACACATATTTCATGTAAAACTCATTTACTTAAGGTTAATATGAAGTGGAGTTTGTTGACCTTGTGCGTTTCTTAGAATCTATCATTCTGTGAGACCTATTTAAAGAAAATTTATCATTGTTATACTCTCTTAACCACTTCTTTTTGTACACAAGGTAAAGAAAATTTATCTACGGTTTTTATGGATTATTAATAGTTATAATAATTATTAATGTTCTCTAATCCTTATAATTACCTTGTCGTAGAAATATTATTAAGACAATATCTTAAGACAACGTCCAAGTAATCTAGTACCAGCGTTCCAAGTCATCTAGTAGAAGTATCAGAACATTCTAGAGACATCTGGTACCTGCACTTGAAAATATGGACTTGATCAACTAAATGGTATATTTTGATAAGTTCATGGAATGACTGGTGAATGATATCCTCCATTTTAAGCCTGCATGATATTCTTTCATCCTCATGCACTTTGTGTCATGAGGATGAAGGAGCTTCAAATGAGAAGAACAATGTATTAAACAGATTGAACATATTTTAAGATTGGCACATTTATTTATGAATTATCGACAATCTTGGTTGTATAGAAATGTTTCTCTTATAAAGAGGGCTTATACGTGACTGAAGTAAGAAGTAGTCAAATATTGTTATGATGTCGTATTTCCATTATGAACACATATTTCGTGTGAAAATCATTTACTGAAGGTTAATATGAAGAGGAGTTTGTTGATCTTGTGCATTTCTTAGAATCTATCATTATGTGAGCTCTATTTAAGCTTCCATGTTGGTATCGACAAGGGCCCACCAATCCAAATCAGTGATATTATTGTAAATTATAGTGTAGTTTTTATTCCTATACTCATTTATTGTGATCTAGTACTTATTTGTGAATGTCCTATACCTACTTGTTATTCATTCAGTACTAGGTATTATCTTTTCTAATTCAATTTCTTATTTGATTTAAATATAGTATATATTTCAAGTGTGTGTAAGGAGTGAATTATGTTATTCTATCATCAGTGTGATGAGTTTAGTGCACCAGAACCGTAGGAATTTCATCTAGTTTCATTTTCAGTAATTGGTAAAGTTGAAATAGTTGTAGAGATTTTTGAAGTATGATTGCTTATTGAATCTCTGTTTTTAGGAGGGAAATCATTATTTTAGAATTTATTTTGACTTGAAAAGTGTGTTAGTACAGGAGTATCTTAAGAATCCATCTTTCATATTACAAGAGCCAGCAAATGGAAAGTCTCAATGAGACCTCTGCTCCCTGTGTAGAAACGAAGTGATTTTCAAGAATTGTTAGATTGTGAGATTGTATTAAATTTCCTTTTGTACTGCATTAGTTGATTTTGAAATAAAGTGAGGAATTAAATAGGGATTTCTTGAGAATTAACATTTAAGTGTGTCATTACAGAAACAATACAGTATTCCATCTTTCCTATTTCATGAGCTAATAAATGGAAAACCTTGTTTGTTGAAGTAGGATAGTCTCTGGAGTGCATTTCAATCTTGCAGACTATGTGAAGTATATAATAGGGATATTTATTTACATAGTGACTAGGACATCCACTTTTGGATAGATTTTCTATTGGATTTCAAATTAAGATTCTGATTAGATTTAGATAAAATAGAGTGTATATCCGAAAATGATTTAATTTTTTCTATACTTACTAGACATAGTTAAAGTACCTACTTCTAGCACATATGGTGTAACAAGTCTCTTGAATACGAACCTGGTTGGAATATTAATGATTGGATATATATTCTACATATAATTGAACAAACACATTCCATGCCATGCCTTTCCTAACCATGCCATGTCATGCCATGTCGTGCCTTGCCATACCTTTCCATGCCTTTCCATGTCATATCATGCCTTGTCTTGCCTTTCCATGTCATACCATGGAATTCCTTTCCTTGTCATGCCATTCTTTGCATTGGCATTTCATGCCTTGCCTTTCCATGCCATGCCTTTCCATGCCTTACCTTGCCATTCCATGTCATGCCATGCCTTTCCTTTCCATGCTATTCCTTGCCTTGCCTTACCATGCCATGTCATGCCATTCCTTTCCTTTCCTTTCCATGCCATTCCATGACATGCCATGACTTTCCATGTCAATATATGCCTTTCCATGTCATTCCATGCCTTTCCTCTCCTTGTGATTCCATGCCATGCCTTTCCATACCTTTCTTTTCCATTCCATGTCATTCCTTGCCATGTCTAGCCTAACAAGGTGTTAAATTGTCAAACTTATGTAATAAGCAATGAGAAAAACCTTAGTGTCAGAGATCCTCCAAAAACTGGTTTTCCATTCAATGGAATGATAGTGGAGGGGGCCCACCATATAAAACCTAGTGCTCTTGATCTAATGCAATGTACGATTCATCTATCTGAGTCTAAATTTTAGTTTTATCATGATTTGCATCTCACCTCCTCAAGCCATTCAGAGACATGTCCCCAATTTGGTCCAGGGGCATCAAATCCAAACGGAGTGGCATAACAGAGTATTTTAATCTCCCACAAGTATGTTTGTCCAACGTCCACAATACCATGCAACCTACAATGGCTCGACATAGTGTTCTTGAAAATCGACCTCTTGTTATGAAATTGCACTACGCTTCATTGAGAAAAACCCTAGTGTCGAATATCCTCCAAAAAACTTGTTTCCATTCAACGAAATGACAATGAAGGGGGCCCACTAGCTGAAAATCAGTGCTTCAGATCTAATGAAACTAACGGTTATTCTATCCAAATCCTGGTTTGAGTTTTATCGCAAGTTGCATCTCGCCTCCTCAAGTCATTCAGGGACATGTTGCCAATTTGGTACAGGGGCATAAAATCCAATTGAGAAACATAACAAAGATTTGTAATCTCCCACAAGTCTATTTGGCCAAGGCCCACGTGACCACACTACTCACAATTGCTCGACACAATGTTCTTGAAAATCGACCTCTTGTTCAAAAATTTCACTATGCCTCATTGAGAAACACCCTAGTGCCATAGATCCTCCAACAAATGGTTTTCTAATCAAGGAAATGACAGCGGAGGGGCCCCACTAGCTGAAACCTAGTGCTACAGATCTGATGCAACTGACAGTTTGTCCATCTGAGTCCCAATTTACGTTTTATCATGATTTGCAATTAACCTCCTCAAACCAGTCAGGGAAATGTTGCCAATTTGGTCCAGGAGCATAAAATCCAAATTGAGCAGCATGTAGGACTTCTCTAAGCTCCTGCAAGTCAATTTGGAAAAGGACTACATGACCATTCTATGCACAATTTCTCGACATAATGCTCTTGAAAATCAACCTCTTGTTCAAAAATTACACTATGTCTCATTGAGAAAAACCCTAGTGTCATATACCCTCCAACAAATGTTTTTTCAATGAATGAAATGATAGGGGAGGGGACCCACCATATGAAACTCAATGCCTCAGATCCAATACAACTGACAGTTCATCCATCCGAGTCTCGGTTTGATTTTTATCACGAGTTGTAACTCGCCTCCTCAATCCATTCAACGACATGTTGGTATGGAAATGCAAGGAAAGGCAAGGAAAGGAAAGGAAAGGAAAGGAAAGGAAAAACAAGGTAAGGCAAGCCAAGCGAAGGAAAGACATGACAAGGCTAAGAAAAGATAGACATGGTAAGGAAATCCAAGGTATAGGTCTAGGTAAATCCTATTAATTATGATAGTTCATGTTTCAAAACTATTAAGATACCTTAGATATATGAAAAAGAGAGTTTATATGATGAAATTGAAATTCTCATGCAAGTATTTTTATCTAAGATATATGGATAAAAAGTTGTATAATTACATTCTTAATGAATCATTTGATTGTAATTTTTACATATTAAACTTGTTCATTTAGTACAAGCATTATTTTTCAGGAAATAAAAAAGGAATGATACATGAATGCCATGGATTTTTATTTTTGAAGGAAAGAAAAAAGGTATGATACATGAATTCCATGAATTTTTTGTTAATTTAACTTGATAACATATTCTATCAAATGATGAAAATACCCATATTTTTACAAACAATTGGTTTTATGAATATCATCGTGAAAGTACCTTTTATATTAATTGTGGTTAGGCATGGAAAGGGAATGCAAGGCATGGAATGGCAAGGAAATGCAACACATGGCATGGAATGGCAAGGAAATGCAACACATGGCATGGAATGGCAAGGAAATAAAAGGCATGGAAAGTAAAGGCATGGCATGGCAAGGAAATAAAAGGCATGGAAAGTAAAGGCATGGCATGGCAAGGAAAGACATCGCATTGCAAGGCATGCAAGGAAAGGCAATGCAAGGGATGGCATGGAAAGGCAAGGCATGGAAAGGAAATGCAATGCATGACAAGGAAATGCAAGGCATGGCAAGGAAATGCAAGGCATCGCATGGTAAGGAAAGGAAAGCAAAGGCAAGGCAAGGAATTGCATGTCAAGAAAAGGAAGGAAAAGGCAAGGCAAGGCATGGCATGGCATGACATGGAAAGGAAATGAAAGGCATGGCATGTCAAGGAAAGGCATGGAAAGGTAAGGCATGGCATGGCATGGAAAGGCAAGTCATGTCATGGAAATTCATGGCATGGAAAGGCAAGGCATTGGAAGACAAGTCATGGAATAGAAAGGCAAGGAATGGAATGGAAATTCATGGCATGGAAATGCAAGGCATGGGAAGGAAAGGCATGGAATGGAATGGCATGGCATGGAAAGGAAAGGAAGGGAAAGGCAAAGCAAGGCATGGTATGGCATGGCATGGAAAGGTAAGGAAAGTCATGGCATGGCATGACATGGAAAGGAAAGCAAATGCATGGCATGGCATGCCATGACAAGGAAAGGAATGGCATCGCATGGCATGACATGGATCAATAAGGCCTTGAAGTGTTATTCCATGCCTTTCCTTTCCAATCCATACCATGCCTTGTCTTGCCTTACCTTTCCATGCCATGCCATGGCAAGGCATGGAATGGCATGGCATGGCATGGCATGGTATGGCATGGAAATGAAAGTGAAGGCATGGAAATGCATGGAATGGAAAGGAAATACATGACATGGCATGGCATGGACAAGCATGGAAAGGTAAGGCATGGAATGGCAAGGAATGGATTGGAAAGGCATGACATGGCATATAATGGAAAGGAAAGGAAAGGGATGGAAAGGAAAACAATGACATGGATAAATAAGCCCTTGAAGTTCCATACCATACCTTGCTTTGCCAAGCCATTCCTTTCCTTTCCATGCCATGCTTTGCCTTTCGTTTCCTTGCCATGCCATGGAAAGGAAATTCATGGCATGGCATGGAATGGAATGGCATGGCATAGAATGAAATGGTATGGAAAGGAAAGGCATGACATGGCATGGTATGGCAAGGAAAGACATGGCATGGAATGTCAAGGAAAGGAATGGCAAGGCATTTCGAGGAAATGCATTTCCTTGACTTGTCATGCCATGCATCTCCTTTCCTTGCCATTCCATGCCATGCCATGCCATGTATTGAATTAACTTGTGATGCCATTTCTTTCCTTTTCGTGCCTTTCCATGCCATGCCTTTATTTTCCACACCATGTTTTCCTTACCATGCCATGCCTTGCCTTTCCATTCCATGCCATTCCATACCTTTCCTTTCCATGCCATGTCATTCCATACCTTGCCTTGCCATGCTATGCCATGTCATGCCTTTCCATGCTATTCCATGCCATGCCTTTCCTTTCCATGCCATGCCTTTCCTTTCCTTCACTTTCCTTCCCTTGCCAAACCATTCCATGTCATTCGATGTATTTCCTTTCTTTTCCATGGCATGGAAAGGAAAGGAAAGAAAGGAATTGCATGGAAAGGAAAGACATGGCTTCGAAAGACAAAGCATGGCATGGCACTTCAAGGCCTTATTGATCCATGTCATTCCAGGTCATTCCATGCCTTGCCTTGCCATACCATGCCATTCCATTCCTTTCCTTGCCATACCATGTCATTCCATGCCATGCCTTTCCTTTCCTTTCCATGTCATGCATTTCCTTTCCATGACATGGAAAGGAAATGCATGGCATGCCATGGAAAGGTAAGGCATGGTATGGTATGGCATGGCATGGAAAGGAAAGGAATGGCATGGCATGGCATGGTAAGGCATGGCATGGATCAATAAGTTCTTGAAGTTCCATACCATGCCTTGTTTTTCTAAGACATGCCATGTCTTTCCTTGCAATGCCATGGAAAGGCAAGGCATTTCATGGCATGGTTTGGAGAGGCAAGGCATGGAATGGATCAATAAGGCCTTGAAGTGTCATGCCATGCCTTGCCTTCCCAAGTCATTCCTTTCCTTTCCTTTCCATGCCATTCCTTTCCTTTCCTTTCTTTTCCATGTTGTCGAAAGACAAGGCAAGGAAAGGCATGGCATGGAATCGTATGACAAAGAAAGGAAAATCATGGCATGAAAAGGCAATGCATGGCATGGCATGGCATGGCAAGGAAAGGAATTACATGGAAAGGAATGGAAAGGAAAGACATGGCATGGTAAGGAAATGTAAGGGAAGGTATGGCATGGCATGGAAAGGAAAGGAAAGGAAATGCAAGGCATGGAAAGACATGCAAAGGAAAAGAATGGTATGGCATGGAATGGGAATGAAATGAAAGGGAGGAAATGGAAAGGAAAGGTAATGCATGGCATGGAAAGGAAAGGAAATGAAAGGCATGGAATGACAAGGTGATGCAAGAGCATCTACATTAGCATTAAAAGGAGAACAAGATGGAGTAAAGCACATCATCCAACGCATGCATGAAGCTGATTTGGACTACAAAGGAGAGCGCATCCTTTTTGAATTTAAATGTAATGAAAATAAATGTAATTAATATATGGAGGCTAAGGCCATCCCCAAAACATTCTTTCTGATTGTAATCTCTTTAATGTATAGATGTATTGTATAGATCTCTATCTTGGCTCTAATCTGTTTTGTAAATGCTCATTAATGTGATAGAAGAGTAGTAGGTAGGAAGGAGGGAAGGCTCGAGACAATCCTTCATGTATATAATTTATTTCCTTGTTCATCAGTGGGGGTTATTTATCATTATGAAAAATTCATTATTGAGAGAGAGAGAGAGAGAGTTGTTGTTGTTGTGAGACAGTGAACATTGTACAAGTTTGTTGAAGGAGTAGTGGAGAAGCGCCTATATGTATGTATATTTTATCACTTGAATGAATATAACAGACAATATTTGACCCAAATGTTTGGTTTTATTGTTACTTTGTTTAGCTAAATGAATGGTACGCTTTCTTGGCATAGCCCCCCTACCTTCAGGGTATGTCGACCTCCCAGTCAAGGATCGTTACAAATATCTGAGTTGAAGTAGCTCTTTCGGGTTCCGGTTGGAACCTCCATGAAACAATTATCCATGGGTCCTTATGTGAAAATCCTCCTATGCAAATAAGCATCAGGCCCAAGCTTCCTCCCCATGACCACTAGTTGTGACCACATGCCTATCCAAGAGGCGCTTCACGATTTCATGAGTCGGGTATTTTCATGTGAGTCACCCTAAATCTCCCAACCTCCAAAATCCTGAATGGGATCCTAGAGTTGGCTAGATACTTGATTATCCTCCATCCATATGACCCATTGCTATGACTTGGGGCTCAACTCTCAAACGCTTCACGATTTCACATTTTTCAACTTTGCACCTCGTGAAGTTTTCTTGTTTGTCCTTCTGAAACCCGAACTGGTGAGTTCCATTCACCATATCAACGGTCCACAATCCCTGTGATCCAACAGTCCAGATCTCCCTTTCACATATCAAGACTTTGCGTTTCATGAAGTTGGAGGATCGCTCACCTCCCTTCTCCCAATCCCTGATATCCCATGTTCTCCCTGGATAATCAACGGTCCAGGCTCTCTCTTGGATCAATGACTACGATCAAATCAAAAACTCAGGCTTCATGAATTATCATGACTCTGCCCTTTGACCTTTTCACTCGAAGAGTTATTGAAATGTTGATCTCTCGCCATGTGGCCTATCTCTATGGATGGTTCCACTGATTTCGAGACTTCACGATTTCACAAGTCGGCTCTCCTGTGCATGTTCAGAGGGTTTAGACCTCGTGCACCTTCCATGTATCCAATGGTTGTTGGTCCATGCACTCCTATATCTGACGGTTGAGATTTGTCTCCTACATGCTCCTCTTGTGTGTCTGGACGTGAGATTCAATGGTCCATATTTCCTCCTCTACAACTAATCTAATGGTTGTTGTCTCTCCTCCTCCTAAGCTTGCAATTTCTCCCTAACTTGGAATATTTCCAATGTCTCAAAGGCCTCGACCTTTGATTCCTCTATGAGCCCGATAACTTTGGTCTCGTCTACATTCTAAAGACGTTGTCTCTCCTCAGCTTTTGAACTTAAAATAAGTTCTCTCTGTGTGCACTCCTTGCACGCTGACTAGCCTTCAACTGGTTGTATTTCAACACTTCATCTGAGTGTTGGCCTAGTGCACTCCTTGCATGGGTCTTCCTCCAAAGTGTTCAACAAATCTGTATCTTCTTGAGATTCAACTACTCGGACCTCAAAGGTCTATGTCCCTTCTTCTCCTTGAAGATATATAGTGCCATCTTGGCATCTTATGCTCAAGCACTCCTTGTTGAGCCACATAGTTTTCAGTAAATCTGCAAATGTCTTCCTCGACACTTTTATTTTATCTGAACATGAAAAAAAGCTCACTTTGTGCAATCCTTGCACTTGCTAAATGCCCACTTGGTAGAGCTCCACAGAACCTTCAGTAGTTATGTCTCCCTATGCCTTCTCTTGCAGAGTATTCCCTTCAGAGTATCTAGTCACTCTGAGGCCCCTTTAGTCTGCAAACTATCCTGGTGTGCCCATGTATCACATTCTCCTCTAAACTCAAGATAGAAATTTAGATGTGCACTTCTTGCACTGGCTATAGAACTTATATCGTCATGTTCTACACTTCTTGCACAACCTAAAGAACCCAAAAACAATTTAACAAACCCATAGATAGAGAATTCTACCTATCCCTGCAGATGGAACCTAACATACATCTACAACATAAATGAACATATCATTAACATTCATAAAACATAGAAACACATAGAAACACATATGCAGGAAAATATGCTCTTTTATATTAATCTCAGAATGTATGTTTACAATCAGTGTGAGATCGGACTGCAATAGAGTCTCAGCTCTGTCCTCTCTTCTCATCTAATCTCCTAACTTCCTTATTGAAAATAAGATACAAAGATATTTTACAAAAGAGGGGCTCCTCGATCCTTTCCCTCTATCTACCTACTCAAATTAATTACAATTCAATGGTTGTCTAGTCTGAATTGAATCTAGATTTCATCATCCTGTCAACCTTTAAATGTGACACCAACTCTTACCTGCACAACAACATGGATTTGTCTCTTCCAACCTTACAATATTTAATTGTATTAAATACAATTTGAAATTTAAAATGAGGGTTGGCGCCTCTTCCTCCTTGAATGCACGCTTGAATGTGTTGTCTAGATGGCGTGTCACTAGGTTGGAGCAATGCTCCTGCATCATACTCCACTGCTACGAAAAATTCATGAGCTCCTGCTCATGAGCTTCCCATCTCTGCTGAAATCCACCTTGATCCCAAACTGTTCTTTGGAGCTATCCATCTACTCCACTTCTTTGCTACTACTGTTGTTGCTTCCCTATTTCTCTTGCAGGCTTCCTTTTGTTCAGCTTCTCCTCACTGGAAGTTCCTTGTGATCAGTTCAACATCAGCCTTCTTATATCCTCAATTTCCTCTTCCAAATGCTCAAATGGTTGGGTCTCCTTATGCTTCTTTTTCTACTGCAGCTTCTCCTTGGCAATGGGTAGATCAACTCGATCCCCATGTTGTCTTCTTCCTTTGTGGCCTTGACCTACCACTCTACTGCAGACTCAAATTATACAGTCTCTTCTTGACTGACCTACTTCTCATTCACCTTCTCTGACAGATTAGCTTCTACCATTTTTCCTTGTCTTGGTTCAACTCCAGCTTCCTCCAGCTGCTCCTCAGACTAGAATTCTACTTCATCTTCTGTTGCATGATTCAGTGTTGCAGTCATCTCCAATTCAACTTCTTGGATGAAATCTCTGAGAAATTATGTCGAATGATATTCTCCCATGATCTGGATGAATGTCTCCTGGCAATCATCTTCTGGTTTTGGATTGTTCAACCAATCCTCCAACATGTTCAATTCCTTCTCCCATGGAGTGATAAACTCAACTTTGTGCTCCTTGTTGTGGGGTATTCTACCCTACGGACTAGCAATCTAGGGCTCTAAGCTCGCATGCATATCATGACCCTTCCTAAGCTACTTTTAACCTCCTACCTGAATCTAAAACCCCTTTTCTTAGGCAAACATGAGAAGAATGAACCAACCTTTTTCCGACGGTTGAAGTAGATCCTCCGTTGAGCTTTTATCCCTTTGTTGCAGCTGCTCCTTCCAAAAAACTTCCCTGCAATCAAGACAAACTATGCATGCATGCTACTGATCTATTATGGGGTTA
>ML782560.1:331697-350803 GCA_009831015.1 Picea engelmannii | reverse complement strand
AGATTATAAAAGAATGCATTGGGTAGTGTGCAAGACAAGTTGAGAAGACACCGAGAAGACGAGAGGCGTTGAGTTAGAGAGATTTTTAGAGTAGGCTTGAGAGAGGAAAGTGAGCAGCTTGAGAGGGCACTTTTCCCAAGGAGAAAGAGGGCACAAATCCCAAGGCAAATTTTTTTCTGCAGTGATGTTCCATTTTTCTGTTGCTAGGTCGTACTGTATGGATCCGTATAGTCCTTACATCAGGAAGAAGGGCACGATTTTCTTAGTAGATGTTTGGCACAGAAACCAAGGTGTTTTTCTTGTTACTGTTGGGCGGTACTGTGCAGGTCATACAGTACCTTGTTGGTATATTTTTTGAGGCACGGATTTGGAGGAGGTCGTACAGCTGTACGGACCTGGGCATGTTTTTCAAGACATAATTTTTGGGACTGTTTGTTGGTGTTGTGAGGTATTTTCCTTAGCTGGAAATTGTTAGTTTATTGTTGTAATACACTTTCCTGAAGCTAAATAATAGATCTCTCTCTCTCTCTCTCATTGGATTTCCCCACATTGAGGTTTTCCCTGGCTTTTGCTTAAATTTCTAGGTGTTATGGGTTGCTTTCCACTATGTATTTCCGCTACATATTTTGTTTAGCAATGTGTATTTCTTCTTATGGTAATTTATGAATGTGGGTTTTATGCATTTATGAAATTTATGAAGACAATTATCTCTAGGTTGCTAAGTGTTTGACAGAATATTATCTTGTTGATTTTTGTCATTAAAAATCTACACCCCCCCCCCTTACATCACCTCATGTCACTCCCCCTCACTTCACTCCCTACATTTCTCCCTCCCCTTTTCCACCACCTACATTTCTACCCTCCCCCCTACACCACCCTTTCCCCCTTTCTTACACTCCCGTGCCTCCCACACTTAACTCATTTTCATAAAACATTATTACTATTATATTACTCACCTTTAACTTTTCACACTTTATACATTATTTTATTTAATCCACATGTAACTTTATGCCATGTGGCCAAATTTCCTTGGATGAAATGGAAATATGTTTAATCCTATGGAGGAGTGCCACATGGAAGTCAATTGATTGGAGACACATGGAAATATATTAATGGATGCACGAAATTTAATCCAAAGGCCCATATTTGTCCATGAATTTTGATTAATGGTGGTTGAGTCACGATCTTGCAGTGGTCATAACTTGTGCTCCGGGTGTCAGAATCGCGTAAAATTTATATCGTTGGAAAGGTATTTTGACGTAGAAGATGATGGAACATGCTTAAAATGATGAAGGTTGCTACATTTTCCCCATAAATTAAACTATCAGTCAGCTACATGTTTAATGGGCATGCGTGGCAACTCAACTTCTCGAGCTCATATCTTGAGATCCAGGCAATAGATTTGGGAAAATTTTATATCATTGAAAAGATAAGAAAATGAAGATAAAATATGAAATTATTTCCATGGCTAAAATTTTTATTATAATTCCCAGTTAATAAAACACAATCCTCCTCTTTTAAAGGGAAATTAATTAAATTTAAAAAATAAAAGTTTAATTAAAACTTTTATTAAAAAAAAGGAGAGGGACCCATTTTCAATATACTTATATTAATAATGTGAGTTCATTAATGAGGAATTAATGAGACATTAATTAAAGGGAATTTTTCAAGAAGAAACTTGTATGAGAATTTCTAGAAGGGAGAAACCTTAACTACTCAAGTAGTTAGAAAATCTCTTCTTAAAAAGAGAAGAGAGGATTCATCAAAGGTTCCAATAATCAGTATTGTCAGGGAGGCAGGGAAGAAGATCACGGGAAGAAGAAGGTACAACCATGGATACACAATCAAGCTTCTGATCAAAGGAAAGAAATCTCCATCTTCTCCATTCTTTCTATTCTTCTACACCACTTCTCATAGCTTTATGCTTGAATCTCAGAGTTGGGCACAAGGGTGAATTGTTGAGTGTTTTTCTTGTATTCTTATACGACCTTTTCTTATATGATCATGGATTATTTGAAGCCACATACTTGGTTGTCAAATATTTTGTAATGAAGAACATCTTTCATGAATAAAACTCCACAAATAATTGTTTCGGGGTTGATCTTGACTTTATCTTGTAACTTTGAGTTTTAAGTATGAGATATTTGAGGTTGACCCATCAAATTCACTTTTGATCTTGATAGCAGTACTCTTTTAAAATTGTTTGAGATGATCAAATTATTCTCTCCTATTTTTCATGAAGAAGACATGGATGTATTCATATAAGATTAAGAAGATTGTGTGTGATGTTGGTCACAATTTAATTCTGATGTTGAAGCCCTCCTTCAATATTTTCTTATTGTAAAAAGACTTTTACTGCACATAAAGATCATATTGGGTTATTGAAGAACCATTTTAATTTAAATCCAAGAAATAAACATTTGGGGTTTCATGTCTAGCACTCTCCCTACTCCAAGATATTAAAAGATATATCTTTTAGCCAAAGAAGAGAACCACCTCTCTAAAAAAAAAGGGGGACTAATGTCCTCATGAGGTTTCCTTTCTGGTCCTGACAGATTCAAGCATCAACACCTACATAAGAAAAATACTCAGTTAAGAATAACAATTATACTCCCACCAAGAATGGAACCTTGATGCAAGAAAATCAATCTCATGCAAGGAATTAGTCAACCCTCCTCTTGGAAATATAATCAACACAACAAAAACATTCACCCAACATCCTTTAGTATGCCCTCCACAAAAGTAAATCAGCCCTGCTCAATTTATTACAACCACAACTAATAAAGAATTCATCCCACAGGTTTACACAACCACATATAACAAATATCGATCCCCTTCTTCACTTGTAGTCCATCCCAGCCACAAAGATTAGAGTCCAACATTCAACTCGGCACTGGATAACTCTGTTCGACCTCTCCCAATATTGATTTATCCCCTCAAGAACATGCAATTCATTCCTTAATAAAAATAACAATCACTCCACCAAATCTATGTCTCAAACAACCTCCAAAAACTCTACAGAATGTGTGTATCTCCAACCAATGAAGAACCAATGAAGAATCTATGTGATTCTTCCACTAACTTGTGTAGGGTGTATTTTTCACCACCGAAACCAAGCTTGATCAACTAGGGTGGATCTCTCGCCATTGAAACCAATCCAACCAGGGTTTACTCCAAACCCCCAAAGGCTCCAAGAGATCTCCCAAATCAAATCAAATAATCATCAACATAATGATAGAATGAGCTCTCATCCCCTTTTATAGACTCACTTTTTTCTTTTCTTTCATTCACTTAAATTATTTAAGTGACTTTCAAAGGTCATTCCTTGTATACTAATTAATTCACACTTTTAACCTCGAAAAGTGATTAATTCACCTTTATCACTTCTCCAGCCACTGAAATTCACTTTTCATCATCCCATCATGTAGATATTTTCACCATGATTCCAACGAGCTATTACACTAAGGTATTTCTCCAAGAAACAAGCTCCAAATAGTACCTTTAGTGTAATTAATTAAAATATGCCCAATATTAACCTCGTTTTACGAGAATCGTCGAAATGCAACAGAATCAAGAACAAGTTGTGTGGGATTGATCCTGATGATGAATAATAGTAAATAAACTAAGTTGGGCCCCATAAAATTCCTCCAAACCTTCTAAGCTCACTGATGACCTACTCTCACCCCTTTGACCTGGCTCACTCAAGCCTCCTGAAGTAACTCTAACCGTATAATAAGGGAATCCAAAAATGGGGACATGACACATAATGCTAGTGTCCAAAATTCCAATTTGGGTTCATCTTCCCAATCTACGCCTTCATTTTAGGAATTCTTTAGTCTTTAGAGGTATTCGTAACTTGTTGGATAGATATTTGAAAACCAATTTTTAGTCAACAAAGATGGGGATGTTCATTTATGTTTGTGTATCCATGGCGATTGGTCCCTTATTAAACGTATTCAATATAAGTTGATATTGAGATCGGGTGAAACATAGTGGAATCAGATATTGGACTATGAAAACACTACTTTTTATGGTCGAATCTACAAGCAAAGAGGTCACCTTTAGGTCTCATGCCCTCAATTTATAGTTCATACAAAAAAAAAAAATCAGCCTTCCAATTCTAAAATCTAGTAGCCATAAAGTGCCCTTCGACTCAAATGATGAAGATGATTATGTAGAAAAAGATCTAGCCAGTTATGTTGTTGAAAATGGTACTAATCATGGATCAAGAAAACAAAATGCAAATTTTCATGTCTATGGATATTCAAAATAACATAATGCATCAAAATATTCTTCCAATGAGGGAGACAATTGCAAATGAGGCTCTAGTTGGAGAAATAAAAACAACTCATGAATCTGAATCTTTTGATTTCGATAAGGAACTAGGCCTACTCCAAAATGTTGATGTACAAATATCCCTTCACAATCCACCTATAACATGTTGGATGAAAGTGAAAAAGAAGGGAAAAAGTGGTGGACCAAGGAAAATGTTTCTCACTAGTTCATGGTTACTCTTTTTGGGTGTTTAATGTTTTAAGGTGATGTCAACCATATATGTGAATCCTTATGAATGTTATTGAAATTGTATTGAGTCATCTACATAATGTACCTCTTTATTTACAAATAATGAGAAGTTACATATACATATACATATACATCTCTCTCTCTCTCTCTCTCTCTCTCTCTCTCTCTCTCTCTCTCTCTCTCTCTCTCTCTCTATATATATATATATATATATATATGTATATATATATGAGTTGCCCCACCTCTAAGATAATGGCACAATTCTTGAAACAAACTAGATCACCATGAAAAAATTGAGCATTCGAACAATCATCCATCATTAGGGTGAAAACGATGAGATTTCAAGCATGACCATATCTTCTTATATAGCCTTTGGCATTCATGCCACTTGCCATTCTCATGCAAAAATGTTAATTATTTAATTACTAAATGTGTAATATTCATCCACACACATGCCCCCTCCATGCATAATTAGTAATTTCAAAAATACATATATATATTATTCACTACCTTCAAACTGTCCTTCCTATTTCTACTCCTAGATGTTCCCTTGATTCTTTTTCTTTTTCCTAATTAAGTGGGTGCACATGGAATGAATTTTTCTTATTTAAATAAAATTTGTAATGAAAATTCACTTTCTTTTATTTTTAACTCCTAATTTTTTTTTCTAAATATCAAGGGGAGTTTAATATCACTTTTCCCTTTTTATAAAATATGCATAGATCTACATGAGAAATCAAGTCACAAATTCACTTTTTCATTTCTTTATGCCAAAATAATTAGGCAAGTCAAATGATATTTTTTCTCCTAATGTATACACATATACAAACCAAATTCAACACCAAGGGTGAGACCAAGTTAACCCAGAGCCTTCAAGTATTTGGTACAAAGAGCTAGACATGATCACTACAACTCTTTAAGGACCTTGCACCAAGAGCTAGACATAACCTCTACAACTCTTCAAGTGCATGATACCAAGTGTGAGACTTGCTGACGGGAGGAAATGCATGTTCCTAAGTCAAATTTTTGACCTCTTGGTCAACTAAACCAAAAGGAGGCAGGAATGATCACCCTTATTTTATAGCCTTAATCTTAACATAATCTCATCGTGATAAGTTAGGTGAGGTAGCTTAAAAATTACAGAATAAGATTAAAATATTATTCTAAACAAATAACAAACATGACATCACACATATGTATAGAAAACACATGAATGATCTTCTCTTACCACTTTAAATATTTATATAAATTAATTCAATGATAGCAATATTTAAAATAAACAAAAAAATACTAACAAATAACATTAAATCAAAACAAAAATCTAAATTTACATAACAAAAATGTGAAATTTGATATATACAATTGAGAGAAAATAACATCCAAATGAAAGAATAAAAAATAACTCAAAGAAAAGAAATATAGATATGGAGAAAACAATATTCTTTATTCAAAATTTCTTCATCAATACACTATAATGAAAATCTTAAATCTCTTTCAGACTTATGTGAATGTCTGTACTAGAAGCATGTTCTTGCATAGACAACTAGTGTTTACGAGACTGCTTGGCTACTATGTAAATGAAAAACAAAAGGCTTGGAATGACAAAGCTACAACGAGCTTTTGTGAATGCTTTTTGGATGTTGGTATTAGTCTCTACAACCAAAAACCAATTATATAAGCTAATGTAGGAAACAATAAAAGTCTTTTTCTTCAGTGACCAAACAATAAGATATACCTTATGCAAACAAAAAGACTGGAACTTGTCCTCCCATTTTTCCATTTAAAAAAGAACTCCTGCTATCAAAAAAACTATTAGAACCTAGTATTCTTAGTGCACTAATAAATAATGACTTTTAAAAACCAGAAAATTGCTTCAAGCATACCATAGAGAGTGTAGAATTGTCCTCCCACTTTCCGAGGCTTGAGTCTTTATACAATTTTCTACCAGGATGGTTGGTAACTTCCAATATTCGTTATCAACATAAAATTTTAACTAACTATCAATACATGGTCACATGGACTGACCACAGTCTATTTGATATTGGAGATGGGAGAATTGACTCCTTCGCCAGTGGTAGTCGATGTTGGGGTATGAGTGCCCCCCGATCCCGAAGTACTAACATCATTGTCCCTTGTAGACCACTCGTGCAAAGGATTTGAGATGTGACTTCAGTTCTTGAAAGTTTGAGTGTGCAAAAGGAGAAGACTGTGAGTCTCACTGAGAGGCAGGTTAAAGTTTTACAAAGTTGGATAAATTATATCCTTGATCTCCATAGGATTTAGATTGACTTTCTCTCCATATGGAAATCTCCCAGGAAGCGTTATATGACCATCTAAATATCTTAACAAACCCTCAATTGAGAGTTCTTCCTCACTAATCTCTTCCCTTGTGATATTTTTAAAGTTGGTCTAAATCTCTTCTACTAACTCCTTCACAAGAGCGTTAGTGTTATTCAACCTACACCTTCGAAGAGGTAGCTCCACAATTTATGGAGAAATACCTTGGATCCTTCTATATCGACAGAGTGTTCAATCTACCACTTTGAATCAAAGATTCAAAAGTAACAAGAAAAATAAAACCTAGGGCCATCTAACAAACAAACAAAGAGTGCCCAACTAAAAATTTCATGAGATGATCAACAAACAAACTACTCTCCCAAGGCTCAATCTAGGGTGATTATGACTTGGATCTGAAACATTGAAGAGTTTATGAAAAGGGTCTTTTGGAAGTCAGCTTGGGATGATGAGGACCCAAGTCCAACCAACGAAGGTGTGAGAGATAGTTATGATAACTTGCACGTAACAATCACCCAAGGCGCAAGTACCCTTGCGAAGATGGGAACTCTCTAGGAGAGTTGAAATGACAATTATTCATTTTCCTCAGGTATCGCAAGCACCTCCCACTTGCAGTCACCCATGATATATTCTAGGAAATGCCCCTAAGGTTACCACCTCACAATTGGTGACCAAGAGGAATAGTCATAGGTAGGGACCACACGTGTGGGAAGGGAACAAAACCCAAAATTTCATAGAAAAGTGGTGTCACCCAACACTTCAATCTAGAAACCCCCGTACATGCAGTAATCCAACAAACACTAAGAACAAGTGAAGTGGGGAATGCCACTTCACTTTCCCTAGAGTGACCTTGTACTTAACACCTATGTTAGAGGTTGTTTCCGAGCAAGAACTTCTTGATACTAATGGTTTTTTCACTCACTATTCAATTCTAGTTTTATTATGTAGCCTTGGAGAGTTCATACTCCAATCTTACACCAAGGCCATACTACTAGACTACTTTTAGTTTTTCTCACAAGAAAAAGTCTAGTTAATTTTAAATCAATTGCTTGTTTTATAGAATGTCAATTACTTAGGGGACTAATAGTGTAACTTATGATGTTTTCAAACTGTTACAAATGAAAACTTAAGAACATAGGTGAAAATCACTCATTTACTCTAATTCTTCATTATACTTGGTTTTCAATATAAAGCATGAACAAATTTTGATAAAATCACAATGCAAATGAAAACACAACAATATTTTTCTTTTTCAAGACTATGACAATGCAACCCTACTTACCAAGAAATTCAAAGGAAAATGCAATTAATCAAGCACTACTTCAAAGTTACATGCAAAAATGAAAACAAAAGAGGATCACAAACAATACTTTTCTGTTTTCTTTTTTTGAATGACCTAAATGCATGCAAGCAAACACCAATTCATGGGAAAACCTTACTATAAGTAGAACCTAACCCTTATAGTAGCAAAAGCAGTGCTAAAGGGAAGGGAAGAAGGGAAGATACAAGTGAAATTTCAAAACCAACGATATGTACACACTTTTTGTTAAGTCAACCAATGTACGTTCACTCTTATACTGAAGGAAATAAGAATATGTATGCTTTGTTCCCAAGAGAAATATGCATACATATTAAGCTATGAGCACAAAACACCCAAAAACCCCTCAAATAACCCTTGAAAATTAGTTTTTTGAACTAGAAGCAAGGTAATCAAAGTGATAACTTAACAGAAAACCCTAAAACACAACTAGAAAGGCAAGAAAGGAAACCATATTGAGAAGAAATCAACGAGTTCTCATGAGTGGAGTTGTCCGTTATGTTGCAGATGAAACTAATCCTATACCTAGGGTGGACTATTGACATATTGAATCAGAGAACAATGCAATTCAATCCCTAAGGTATGTCTCAATAACTTAATGTAACTACAATAAGTTATAAGGAGGACATACCTGGTCCTAATGCTAGGTCGGAGATGAATCCTCTGAGTTGACCTCACACCACTTTTCCTTGCTCCTATCCATGCTTTTAGACTTGCACACAAGGAAACAAGTACCTTTCTCAAATTGATTGGTAGAAACAAAATAAAAAAATGGAATAACTACCTTAACTTACTATCAAGTAAGTTATAACCTTAACCAAACACCGAAAGAGATCAAACACCGAACATTAACACAGATTTTAGGGGAGGGAAAGAGGAGAGTTATCCATTTTAATTAGATTGAAACAATGGTACACAAATCTATACCTAATCCTCTCATCGCACCTTCTGTAATTTTCGTCTGGATCCCTCCATCCCATGCCATTCAAGACAACTTCAAGGCTACAAAAATATTATCTAAGCAAGAATGGGGAAGATCGGGAGGTCTTAGGCCTCAAAACAGGAAAGGGAGAAAATATTCAAGGAGAAAAGGTTCCTTCAGGGATGAAGGTCATAAAAACCGTAGGGAGACAACAACATATGATCATTCTAGAAATATGATAAATTTGTTATTACATCGATGCTTGTACCCATTCCCTTCATTTAGGCCCCATTTAATATGAATTCAAATTGGTTGAAACAAATCGGAGTTGGTTTTAGGGAGTAACAAAAGTAGTTTTCCTACAAACCCTGCTCAAGAGTGCATAATTTTTCATAATTTTTATATTTTTTAGTTGTTTTTCCTTTTTTGAGGTAGAAGTGTGTGTGTACACTCCTTTGGTGAGAAAGAAGAGCATATGGGTTTCTGAGGAGGCAGTTTAGATAGTAAACAAAGTGATAAAATTCATAAGAAGGGATCTATAAATGGTATTGTATCCAAATCAAGGCATCTAAGACATGGAGGTGTCAAAATATGCTATAGTGGTACATGCATTATGTTACATTGTAATATGCAATCACCTACAAAGTGCACCAAAAAATATATAAAATGTACATAAACTACAAGACCTTAGCAAGATACTTGGGCTTTAAACACTTATCTCTCTTAGATTACATTCCAGACTCACCTTAAACACCTTAATTTGAGGGTTTGAGGTTGGAAAATGTTATCTTGGCATACCTTTGGAAGATGCTAAGAGAAATATTTTGAGTGTGAAGCTTTGTTTTCTTGAGAAGCTCATAATTTCTCTACTAGTTGTAGATATAAGTTGCCTAGTGTTGTTTATAGACTTTCTTCATGGTTCCCTTTGGCCAATATTCTAAAACCTTGGTGAGATATTGAAGTTGGAGAAGATCAAGGTGGGAGAAACCTAGCCTCGGGTGAAGAAGTAACCTTCAATGTGTATCGATATAACTACATGCTGTAATTTTTTTAATTTATGAAATTTGTTATGACCCAGTCTTGTCTAAATATTGGCATAAAGACAAGTTATTAGAAGATGAATCCATAGATGAATCCACACATGACTAGAAGTTGTGAAAGCTCGAGTACACGGAACTACAAAATCATGAGTATGCAGAGTCCAAGAAGTTGTACTATACATCCTTTGCACCCAATCTCTCCAACACTCTACACTTGATTCTAAAGGCACAAGCCCTTTTGTATGAGTGGGTTAGAACTGGTAGATTCCCTAATATATTCTAGAATCCTTTGTAACCACCTCAGTTGCATGTGTGTGTGAGAGAGAGAGAGAGAGAAAGAGAGAGAGAGAATTGTAATGTGTCTAAAGAGAACTTGTTAGTTATTTGAGTTATTTGATGTTGGAGTTGATGCGAGACATATGATTTGTTATGAGTTTTGCACATGAGTTGTTATGTAACGCTTGATCTACTAATTCAATGGAGAATAATTTTTCTCATGTATATGTTTTTGTGATGTATTTGAATGATCTATATCTTGTTTTCTTTATTGTGTTTATTTTGAGTTCTATTAGTCTTAACGAATGTGATTAAAGGGATAACTAAGGTAATAAGACCCCCCACTAAATATGTAATTCTCTATATATTATTCACATGGAAACTATGATAGACCTCCTTCTTTTAAGAAGGTTGAATATGTTGGCACACTAGATTACATCAAGTTTGTGTTGGACACCTTTTACGAACCCTGGGTCTATCATAGAGCCAACAAAATGCGTATATATCTTCCTTCCCCTTCCCCTATTTGGTGTTATATGAATTCATATATGCTCATGGTTTATTTGTGTAGTCTAATTCATTAAATTGTATTTATGTTTGCATTAAAGATTCATATGCAATTTGAATTTATTTTGTAGAATATAATTCTCCAAAGAAAGAATAAAGGTGTTGTCGTTTGAATGTGTATAGATGTCTAAGGAGTTTTGATGTTGAAATCTCTTCCTCCTATTTGACAAAGAAATCAAAGGACCCAAAATCTATTCATAGGAATTTCTCTATCCTTCACTTGAATATTTTTATGTTTGCATTAGCCTTAGATAAGGAAAGAAGACTATTATTTGCCTCTCCTCTATCAACAAAGTGTCAATCCTTTGTTTATGGATTTGAGTAACCCTTATCTAAATTCCCTTCAACACTAGTTCAAAAACAAAGTAAATTTTCTTTAAAAATACTTCAAGTTGACCTACTACTACTTGTTGACATTAGAAGACTCTATTTGAACCCTCGCTAGTATAATCTATTTAAATCATAGTGTGCACATGAAAAGTACTTTAACTTTGTTTGCAAGGATGAACCAAACTCATCATTTTTCCATGGCCTTGCTTTTTCCATTTCTAAAAAAATACAACAAAGCTTTTCCAGAGATCAAGTACTTCTTATTTCTAATCACTAATATTTTACCAAGTCAATTTTGTTCCTTGGTAAAAAAAATAAGGCATTCTTATTAAAACAAATTGTTTTTAAGATAACTTAAAGAAAAAACAATGAAATGATTGGAAAGCAAGGGATTTCTAATAAGTGATTAAAATCTGGTCAAAGGTATTCAAAAATTGGGTTACTCCATGTCCATCCAAGTGGAAGATTGTCCTCTATTGTAAAATTTTCTAATTGTGTTTTCCTCCCTACACCCAAGTTTTAATAAACCCTCCTTCATTTCTTAATTATGATGCATTTTTAGCTTGCATATGTTTACCTCTGTATCAATTTCCCTCTCCATTTCCTCTCATGCTACCTGCATTAACTAAGGATGATGGAATTATGTGATGGAACTCATTTTAATCATGATTATTTTATTTTATTTAAATATAAGTGGACATATTTTTGGAGTTGAGGGTGTTCGAAAATTTTGATAGAATTTCTACATTACACCTAAAATGTAATGTGTAATTAGAAGGATACATTTACTATAGAGGATAAAATGTTATGATGTCGAGGCAATGAGAATGTGTATCTATATGCTTTTGTATATCCACAACATGAGAGGGTGTGCTTGTATATACTTGAATATGTTCAATGTTGGCAAACATTAAACATTATGCAAACTTTTTGTTAAAAAATCTCTACTCTATTTTAAAATATTATACTTTCCACTTGCAAAATGTCATTATTCCCACTTGTTTATTCCCACTTCTTGTGTATTAATATTCAACTAGAAAATGTGTCCTTTTTATGAAAAAGTCTCTATATTTTGAATTATAATTTCCATGGCAAAATGTCATGATTTACACTTGTGTATTATATATTGAAAAAGCATTACATGAAATGTAGTGGCCAAGTGAGGTTCATTTCCGACAAACATGGACAATGAATATCTAGGTTGGTGTTCTTTTTAAAATATATTTCATGTGTTTTTTCCTTTGTTTTTAATTCTTTTTAATGTCTTGGTAGATGTTTTTTTTTTCTTCCATGGCTAATCAATGTATGTAAAATTTCAAATTTTCTTTCACGAGTCATTTGCTATTTTATGAAAAAATGTATGAAAAATGTATGGTATTTTTTTTTTACTAGAATCAACATCAAATTAGAGTTATTAAAAGAAAGTTATATATATATATATATATATATATATTTTAAGATTTTATTTATTTATTTTTATTTGGTAATGGTTTAAATCTTAAGATAATGGTTTTTATGATGCATTTTTGTAGAAGTAATGACTAAGATGTGAAACCTAGTCGAGTTAGTTATAAAGATTACGTTATCATTTTTATTTATAAAAGCATCTTAACTTATAAATATTCAAATTGTATTAATTTATTTACTTTAAAAGTAATATTAAAAATTTGTTAAGTAATCATGTCTCTATTTTTATTTATTTTATCACATAAATTAAAAAGTATCATCTATCTTTGCCTTGCTTAATTGATCTATGCTATGTGGCAAACCATAGGAATGCAACAATGATTAATTCTACTACTTCATATGGAAACACTTAAATTATCAATCTAGGTGCATGACCTTTGAGGTGTTGTACATTGTATATGCAATTACAAGGTCTTTAGATATTGAGATCGACTATGTTAACTTATGAATGTTGTGTAACTATTTATGCATGGTTTATGAAAACAAACTATCTAAATCCTTAGCATAGAAATCCAACACCATTTCTTATTGCATGTTGGATAAAGAAAGCTACTCTAAAAAAAAATCCGAGGAAATAACAACTATCCTAACTATTCATTCACAAAGTGTATGAAACTGAACAGTTATGAAGAAACTTAAATGAAAATACATAAGATAAATGAATGCCAGTAAATATAAATGGCACAAGAAATCACAACTATTGAAAACATAAATCACACAAACAAAATGAAAATGCAAACAAAAAGAAGGCACATTCATTGGCATTTCCTTCCAAGTGGGCCCTTGCTCAATGAGAGGATGATGGATCCCTTTGTTAAACCCTAGCTACAAGTGATGAAAAATGTTTATAGTGACAATTTATTTCATTAATGGAAAGTTCTAAAATTACAAAGCACTTTGTAGAAATTGTTCTCAAGCTCTATCCAATACTAATCAAATGGATAACCTGTTGTGGGATGCATAATTACTTATATATACTAGGGATTTCTTCGATTCCTCAAAACAAATCCCATGGAATTCCAATACACCCTACAACTAATTATTCCCCAATAAATGCTAACCATTTCTTGGTAGTTAAAAGATCAACTGGGAAACTGCTAACTAATAGCTCCATCACTCCTCCTTCAATGATTGAACCTACAAATTTCATTTTCCTTAACCTTTCATTATGATGTGTTGTGTTGTACATGCATTTTTTACCAAGTTCCCCACGTTGAGGAATTCAGGTGAATTATGTATCATCTTGGTTAAAGATTAATTCTTTCATTAAGTCATTGAATTGTGTTTTGTGGCAAATATGCAAAGGGAAACCCCACAAAAATCATAAGGAAGACTTTGCAACAAACATAATATCCCACAAATACAAGAAATAACATTTATAAATCACTCTACAACTTATTATTAACACATTCACGTTCAATAACACTTGTAACCCAAATATTCCAACACAAACTTTTTTAAACTACCAAAACACATCAATTTGTAAGCAAGAACTAGAGAAACTAAAATGGCTATAATGTGATCAATTGGAAATAAATAAGGTACCAAAATAGAATGTTTGGGGGCTTATAGTGGTTTAATAAAGAGGAACTTGATGAGAAAATAAGGACAATGTTGCTTGAGCTTTCTGGAAACAAATTGTGTATAAAATATAGAAATATCCAACGTTTTAAGTGGACACTCCACCCATCATCAAGGACAAATAAAATAAGGACAATTTAGGGGCTCCCCCCAAATTGAAGGGTTGCATGCCCCTATGCAACAAAAAATAAATAAAGCATCTTGATGATATGTGTTTTATTCCCTAGTTGTTGGGTGTTACTCCAAACGAGTATTCTTGAAATCATAGGTAATGAAGCGGGGTTTACCATCCTTATTGTAATATCTTGAATTATTCATTATCTCCTACAACATTTTCTGCATTTGAGATTCATTTATCTCACATAGCCCTTTCAAGTTAAAATGGGGTACCACAATAGGGGAGAAGTGTATGAATACTATTTTAAATACAAAGCATACACAATGGCATGTGTCTTAAAAGCTATCATGCAAGCTACATACTCCCCTATGTTACATTCAATTCTTTTAGTTGGTTGATTTATGCATCCTTCTCTTCAACTTCATTTTCATGTTTATATAGCATCTTCTATAGACCTACTTTATCTACCCTAAGTTGTTGAATAGCTTCTACTTGTACAACTAAGGAAATAACATCTTGTTCTTTAAGTGAGGAGATTAACTTATTATACCTCTTGATTTTTATCACTCCTTGGTTGTAGGTCTTCACAATTCTTCTGTCTGGCAGTTTCCTCACTTGCTATGTAGAGTTGGATTCTTACTTTTTCTATCTCCTCAACAACAATATCGGACATAGTGTCCCTGCTAGACTCTGAAGCATGTTGTATGGAACCCCTCATCCTTATTGACAGTTGTGTTCATGCACTGATAGGGGTGGATGTCTTCCTAGAAACTCTTGGGACTTCTTCTACAATCAGTGTGATGAATCTTGATGAATGTTCAGGAGATGTTCTCTATAGAGACTTCTTAATTTGAATAATAGGCTCTATATTAGTCACGGAGGAGGGATATCTTGATTATTTTACAACATTTTATCTATACTCTCATCTTCATGTTGTTGGAGAACTGGAGGAGTAAGTATATCAAAGAGTCAGTGTTCCAAGATAGTGGTGGTGTCTAAAGACATCATTACAACAATTAAGCACAACCAATAAAATCTCAACATACATACCAATGTAAGACACCAAAATGTTTCCATACAAAATATAGTTTACACATATGTTAGATCAACCCATAGGGCCATATTATATATCACCAAGATGTAACCAACTCACTTGAAGTGAGGAAGATGAGTTCAAAATAGATTGGTTTGGGTGCATAAGAAACTCCTTAATTTCTACCTTGTTTTGTGCATTAGTTGATTGTTATGTTCTAAATTCTTGACCAGTTGAATGCCTAGTCAACCATCTAGTTGATCTCTTAGTTGAACACGCATTCCACTCTTTTAGTTTATTTTCAACTATCTAATAAATATATTAAGAATATCTAGAGGTGTGATAAACTTGCATAACTTATTGTTCTAACACCCCCCATCAACGCAACACTCTGGAGATTTATGAGGTGAAATTACTTCAATACACCCCCCATAATTACAAATTTTTGAAACCTGAGTATGGCCTGAAGTTTCACAAACTTAACTTATGAGAGAGACATCATAAATATATTAGAAACTTGATCATATATTTTGCAATAAACAATATTCACAACATTTTCTTGTACCAATTGTCTCAAATAGTGAGCATGAAGCTCAAGATGCTTCATTTTGTTGTGTGCAACAGGGTTTTTTGCAACTTGTATCACACTCCAATTATCACAATATACCACATACGATAACTCAACTAGAAAACCAAGTAATTATCCCATGAGATGTTGAATCTACGTATCCCTTATGCCAACATGTACTACACCTTGATATTCTACTTTCATGGTCAATGCAGAAACCATTGTCTTGTTTTTACAAGACCAAACAATGGGTCTAAGGCCAAGTCGAAACACATAGCTAGATGTAGATTCCTTGTCATCACCATCTATAGCCCAATCCAAGTCAATGTAACCAAATAATTGGTTCACTTTGCCACTGCAATATTTTATACCAAGATGGTAAGTTCCCTTGATATAATGAACAGTTCTCTTCGCGACTTTAAGGTGACTTTACAGCGGATATTGCATAAACCGAGAAACCATTGACAATAAAGAAAATATCACGTTGACTATGATTTAAATAAATAAGGTTACCAACAAGTTTCAATAGAGTGTGGCATAAACTTTAAGAGAATCACTCTCCTTGGTTACCTACACTTTCAATTGATAATGTGTAGGATGAGGTTTACAATCTTCCTTTTTGAACTTGCATAAAACGTTCAAAACATATTTAGGTTGTTGTAGGTCAGGTAATGAGAGCATCAGGGTTGAGCACAAGCGCTTCTTCAAATCATCGAACATTTTTTTTTTTATAGGCCCCACACAAACTTTGTCTTACCACCACCCCTGGTCACTTGGCTAAGGGCCCATGCAATATGGGAGAATCCAAACACGAACCTGCGATAGAAATCAGCAAGGCCTAAGAAGCTCCAAAGCTTAGTGAGTGTGGTCGGGACTAGCCAGTCATGAATGATTTGGATCTTGGTTGGATCGACATGCACCCCGTGCTCATCAACAATGTAGTCGAGGTATTGGACCATGTCCATGTTGAAGGAGAAATTTTCCAAAACTGCATATAGTTTGTGCTATTGCAGAGTGTGCAAAACCTGTTGAATGCATTACAAGTGTTTCACCCAACTATTGTTGAAGATGAGGATGTCATCCAAATACACCACCACAAAATAATTGGTGAAGGGATGTAATATATTTTCCATCATCCTCATGAAAGTTTTTGGGTCACTCGTCAAGACAAAGGGCATGACCAACCATTCAAAAAGACCTTCTTTGGACTTGAAGGTAGTCTTCCATACATCGATCTGCTCTATTGGAACTTCGTGATAGTCAAACTTCAGATCAATCTTGCTGAAGTATTTTCCCCCCTTGAGCTAGTCAAGGAGATCGTTTATTCGGGGAATTGGGTATCGATTCTTGACTGTGATTTTATTTAGGGCACATTAATCGATGTAGAGTCATCAAGTCTTGTCCTTCTTTCACACAAGCACAATTGGGCTTCCACAAGGTGATGAGATTGGTCAGATGTGCCCCTTTTGGAGAAGCTCTTGGATATAGCACTTAATTTCCTCATTTTCCAATAGAAAGCGATGATAGACTGGCCCATTGGGTAGTGGTGTGTCGGGGGTCAGATCGATTGAATGTTTCACCTAACACTGTGAAGGTACCCAAGTGGGTGAGGATAAAATGTCTTTGTATTCATCCACAACCTTATCCACTTGCTTTTGCTACATGGAGGGCCTTTCCACGGAGGCCATGGATGTGGTTGTGACCTTTTTCTCGCTTTTAGTGTGAATCACGAAGAAGACAAAGTTCCCAGTCTGAGAGATGACATTCCTACATTACGACCCCCAAAAATGCCACCTGGGCCTGATCGAGTTCAAAATTGTCAGTGGGAGGATCGACCTCGTGACCTATGCTAGTACCAAAGTCTTAACAATCGTGCCATAACCAACACATTGATTTATCACTTGTCAAAAACAGTTGGCATTGGTTTATTTAAATTTATATGTTATAGTATATAACATAAAATCTGACCTAACCAACGACCTCCACTCATTTATGCACTTATATGTATTAACCACTTAAGGATCAAGATTTTGGTATAGTTGAATGCCATACAACATGAAAACAAATCAATTATCCTATATATATATATATATGGTATGGGATCGATATATATATGGTGGTTATAATATGTATTTTTGGGATTGTAATATATTTCCAAGACCATAAAATCCCATTTAAAGTGGATGGAAACCAAACTTTAACCATAGCATATGACTTGTAAGGCATGGAATGAAATCAATTTTTGACCATATATTATGGTTATTACAAATTTGGGTTTGATTATTATAATATGGTATGGAATATAATAAGTTAATTTAACCATATATATATTATATGGTTGAAACATATATTTTGAGATACCATATATATGTTATATGGTTATTTAACCATATATTATATTCCCCATAAAATTGGGATCGGCTAAGGAATGGATCCATCGACCTTTGTTATATAACAAAGGAAATTTTTTTTCCATGGGACATGGTTCATTTGTAAGAATTGCTATGGTATTTTTGTAAATGCATACATATTTCTTGCATAGAAGACCATAGAAAAGATGGAAATGAGCTTTGTAAGCCCTCTTGGTGAATTGTAAATGGGAGAGATAGATTTCAAAGTATTTTGGAAGCCATTGTGTTGTAGAAAAGTAGAATACCAGCTTTGAGATTGAAGACTTTGATGTAATTTTTCCATTTTTTCATCATAATCAAAGAGGCCACTCCATTGGAAGCAGACTCGGAGACGTAGCCCACACTAGGTGAACTCTGTCATCATCTCATTGTGTCATTCTTATTTCTTGTTACTTATTATTATTGTTCATAGTATCTTTATGTATTTCTTATGTCTTGGTTTTCACACTCTTTTAAGAAATCAAGTCATTAACTAACTAAGTAAAATATCTGGATCATGTAGAGAGAGAGAGAGAGAGAGAGAGAGTTAAAGAGAGAAAGGGGAACAGAGTGGGCGATAAAGAGGTAGTGGGATACAAAATGAGGAGGAGAGAGAGAGGGGGGGGAAGAGAGGAAGACAGAGAGAGTGAGGGAGAGGGAGGTAGAGAGTGGGGGTA